>JAJJHT010009452.1:175968-214199 GCA_021223865.1 Drosophila pandora | reverse complement strand
ATTTCCTCGACACATAAATCCCTACTCCATTTCGTCCGCCATCACTGCTTCCGCTATGAAACACTAGATTGCTTTGTGATGTTGTTGTTGCTCCATTCCCACTCCATCTCATCTCGCTGATGCCAGCAATTGCGATCTGCAGTCGGTCCATCTCGTTCTCCAACTGCGCCAACCTGGATGGTTCCATTAGAGTCCTAACGTTCCATTGTCCAATTCGTGTCCGTTTCGAGATGCGAAGGGTCGTCATCGGTTTTGGAGTGCCATTTGGTTCGATTGTACTTGTATTTGTTCTTGTAATCATTGTTATTTTCGTTCGGCCCGGTGATTGGCCGGACGCGACTTATCCCATGTAGTGGGGCTGCCACTTGTCGGCATCTGGGAGTTCCGCTTTGACTTTTTCATAAATATCATGCGAAATTATAATAATTCATAATTTTTTAATTTATCGGGGCTCGGGATCGAACCCACGACCTCTTGTTTGGTAGGCAAATACGCTACCGCTGAGCTATCAAGAGGCCATTGTGAATTGCTTACAATTACACAGTATAAATATTACAAGCCGAAAGTGTAGGGTCATGCACTTGTCATGAGTGGGAATCGAACCCACAACCTCATGCTTAGCGAGCTAGCGTGCTAACCGCTAGGCTACGAGGCCCCCCATTGGCTTTATTAATACAATGATATTTACACAATATTATTTAATTATTTTGGGGTTTCTACAAATGATATACTGTGACTGAGTAGGGTCGACGACCGAATTAGAATAATGACTCGGGAGCGCGGCTCAACGCTTGATGCTGCGGGGCAACCGAGAAATCCCGCGAGAGAGTGAGACAATCGCTAGCGCATGACTGCAGATCCATGTGGCCGATCGAATGCAAGCAAGCGGTCATCGAGAATAGAGCGGGCGACAGGAACATAAATATAAAGAAAGTGGCGTCACGAATGCAGTAAATTATTGCCGGCGAAACTTTTTTACGGCGACTGCTTGACCCGACAGAAATCTTATACTTAGAAGGTCAGTATCAATCGAACTACCGAACTGAGCGGACGTGTTTTGCCCGAGCTCCGGGAAAACTGAAACATAATATTAATTAAAGAATTAACAAAAAAAAAAAAAATTTGGGGTAACATAAGCGAAAAGTCGCTGTACCACAATTTATTAACATCAATAGACAAGTTTTTTATAATAGTTGTGATGTGCTAAACCAAAAACTAGTGTATTATTTTAAATTAATAAATGCTAGGCAATGAGCTCATTGAGCGACGATCAAAAGAACGAGCTTAAAAGCTCAGTGAACCAAAAAAACGGCTTCTACTCTTACTTTTTAACTCGCGATACCGAAATGGAAAAATCGGCGATTAAGAAAAACGCGGCTCTAATGAACTCTGAAAGCCAAAGGGCACGGTCTTGCTCTTCTGCTCTGCTTACTCCGACTCCCGCGTCATGGAGTTCGCAGTGTAAACCCCCCCCCTCCAATGGCAGAACCAAATTTCGCACCAATAACATGCAGTGCTACAATTTCTGCAACCGCAGCGGAAACCACTGCAACTCTAAATAACGCGACATCAACGACTACAGAAATCAAAAATAATCACTTCGGAAAGTACCAAAGCGGCCCCGGCCACACAGACTGGAATGGATCGCTACATCCAAATTAAATGCAAGCTCGGCCCGCAGAGTAATCCGGCAGGCAACAAAACAAAAATTAACCGCGTCCAGAAGTTCGACGAAGAACCAGATGGTTTGCTCTATTGGCGGAGGTTGACGAAAACCAACCAGCGCCAGACACCGCAAAAAACCCGAGCCCCGGCCAATCTATATCAGAGATCGGGAACTGTGACAACTTTTATGTTGTCCCGCTTATCAGAGGGAACATCCATGACACAAAGGTGCAAACCATAACTGAAGAGCACTTCCGAATCGGGTCCAAATATCTGGACAATGCTCAGAATAACTGGACAATGCTGAAAAGCAGCAAGTGTTAGTAAAGGGAATCGAACCCGATGTTACCCCCGCGGAAATATAAACCGCCCTTAAAGAAAAGGGCTTCGCCGCCAAGAATGTTATTAACATTCTAAAAAAAGATAAAAAGCTATAACCCCTCTTCATGGTCGGGCTTGAGCCAGAAAGCAAGTCGCTGAAGAAAAACAAAGTCCACCCAATCTACAAGCTGCAATATATTTTGCATTTTAGAATCACAGTTAAAGAGCAACATACACGCAACGGTTTAGTGCAATGCACTAATTGCCAAGAGTATGGACACACTAGCTCGTACTGCACACTTCGGGCTATCTGTGTAGACTGCGGAAAGCTGAGAGGTCCTCATTCGGTCCCTTAAACACCACCAACGGCTTATCATATGCCGATGCTCTACGATTTGGATTGGAAAATCCAATTCAGCCTAACTCACAAAGCGCTCAACAGGTCCCAGAACAGCCACATACCTAAACGGAAACTATAATGCTTACCCTCTAATAAAGTATGAGAGGAGCTTATGTCATTCATAAAAACGACCATGCAAGCACTTGTTGAAAACCAGAACATGGTAATACAGCTGCTCGTTGCACAACCGTCTAAATAATCTATGCAGACTCTACGAATATCAATGTGGAACGCCAATGGTGTCTCACGCATAAACTAGAATTGTCACGATTCTTGATCAATAACCATATTGACGTTATGCTACTGATGGAAACGCATCTTACAAGCAAATGGAGTTCTAATCAGACTACGCTTAAAACATCAATTTCACAAAAGGTTTGCAACAAACTTCTTGCAGGCCACATCGATACAAATTCAGTCAAGAAACGGAAGCCTTTCAATTGCTGCCGTTTACTGCCCTCCTCGTTTTTCAATCTCGGAAGAACAATTTATGGACTTCTACAATTCACTTGGGGATCGTTTTATAGCCACAGGAGACTACAACGCCAAACACACGCACTGGGGATCATGTCTAGTGACTCCCAGAGAAAGGCAATTGTATAATGCAATTATAAATGTGAGAAATAAACTGGACTATGCTTCCCCTGAAAGTCCCACATACTGGCGAACCGACCTATGCAAGCTCCCAGTCCTTATTGATTTTGCGGACATCCCCTCAGCCTGACATCGGCAAAAACGAACTGGCTTAAATACAAAAAGTACGTAAGTGCCCACATAGAACTCGCCCCGGAGTTTAACATGGAATCGGACATCGATTGCACTACGAGCGCCCTGGAAGTAGTACTCGTTGCGGCAGCCAAAATCTCTATTTCTCAAGGGAAGGAAGTAGACCGAAACAAATACCACAAATCTAATCAGCAAATTGAACAGCTTGTGCGGGAAAAGAGGCGCACGCGTCGTGATTGGCAAAACAGCAGACCACCAGCTTTAAAGCAACGCCTTAAGGAAGCAACACGATCACTCGAACAGGCTCTTTATTAACAGGAAGAAAATACACAGCTGAGGTACATCCAGAATTTTTCACCAACAAGCACAAAGTATCTTCTGTGGAGGGCCCACCCAAATCTCAGCGCCCCAATCGAAACGACCACCCCGATAAGAAACTCTTCGGGGTGCTGGGCTCGCAGCGACGAAGACCGAGCTGAAACATTCGCTACACATCTTGAAAGTGTCTTCCAGCCAAACCCTGCCTCAAATTCATTCCTTCTGCCAGTCATTCAGCCAGAGGCTACCCTTCAGTCAACTGCACCTTCATTCCGGTCGAACGAAATCGAAAAAATCATAGCCCTCTTATGACTTCTTAAAACCAAAAAAGGCTTCCGGTGGTGATTTACTGACGCCAAAGATGCTGATTGAACTTCTAAAATGCGCTATAGAGGTCGTCTGCAAACTATTTAATGGTATCATTAATCTTGGCTATTTCCCAAAAAAGTGGAAGAAATCCATCATTATAATGATACCAAAGCCTGGATAACACAACACCTTCATCCTACAGACCAATAAGTCTTCTATCTTGTTTGTCTAAGTTGTTTGAAAAGTGCTTGCTAACTCGAATAACACCACATCTGGAAGCTTGCAAAATTATCCCGGCACACCAATTTGGCTTCCGAAGAAACCACGGAACCATCGTGCAAGTGAACAGATTAACATCCGAAGTGTGCTCAGCCTTCCAACAGCGAGAATACTGTAGCGCTATTTTTCTTAACGTATCTCAAGCTTTCGACCGAGTTTGGCTTAATGGACTCATGCACAAAATTAAAACATATTTGCCAACATACACCCACAAGCTACTGGAATCATAGCTCTACAATAGAGTATTCTCAGTGAGATGCAACTTAGCTAAGCCGGGCGACTACATCATCGAAGCTGGAGTTCCACAAGAAAGCGCCGAGGGCCGAGTGTCTATATATTTTATATACTGCGGATATTCCTACGAACGCACAACTAACAACGTCAACATTCGCCAACGGTACCGCTATCCTTAGTCGCTCCAGATGCCCAACGCAAGCAACAAACCAATTGGCTAATCATCTAATAGTAGTGGAAAGTTGGCTGTCCGACTGGCGCATTAAAATAAACGAACAAAAGTGTAAACATGTAACGTTCACTCTTAATAGACAAACATGCCCTCCACTTTCACTAAACGGTATGCAGATCCCTCAAGCTAACGAAGTAACGTACCTTGGCGTCCACCTTGATAGACGACTAACATGGCGTAAGCACATCGAATGCAGGAGGTGCACCTAAAACTGAAAGCCAGCATCCTCAACTGAATTATAAACCCAAGATCGCCACTGTGCCTGGACTACAAGCTACTACTCTCTACAATTCAGTCCTAAAGCCAATCTGGACGTATGGCTCCCAGCTGTGGGGGAACGCGAGCAACAGCAACAGAGACATCATACAGCGCGCACAATCAAAAATCTCGAGAACTTTCACTGGAGCACCTTGGTATGTAAATATTGTTGTGCATAGGCTCCGGATATTCATGGCTCGTGGTCTCTGGCAGCGAACGAAGGGTGGACCTAGGATGCGGGCGCGAAGTATTCACAAGCGAAGATGACGGCGGCAGTGTTAGTTTGCAGTTGTCCTGGGGGCCGTCTAGGGAGTCCTCGAGATGCAGGGTGCGGTCCGGTGGTGGTGGCATTGTCGGCACACTCGGTATACGACGACGGCGATGGAAGATGGGAGACTGTCGCGGCTTTGACTGTTTCAAGAGGCCCTCGCCTAATTGGATTCGGGCGCTAATGCAAATGGTACCGTCGGTTTACGCGAATCCAGGGAGCGAATCCGTGGGCTATGGTGATCGTTATGCCTTTAGGCATCTGCTGCCAACCTCCGCTCCGAGAGGCTGACTTCATATAGTTTCCCGAACAAGCAATTAAGTGTGGTAAAGGATCAGCATTCCTTGGGTAGCTTCACGTTAACCACGGCCTCCTCTTCCGTCCTGCACGGCCAGATGGTCGTCTCCGGTTGCGAATACGGTTGTCCCGGTACATTACAGTATGTATGTCGTAGAATAGTAATTGTGCCCACGGTATGTGTGTGGCATAAGAAGGTTGGATTGACCACTGTACAGCCGTGTACGGTTGTAAGCGACACGTTGTTGCTTGTCAGTTCTAAAAACGCACTGCAGCCGCGAGAGATGAACTTACTCTTCTGCTGAGTAAGGTCTGACCGTAGGGAGGTAGACAGAGATGGCGATGTAGTTTGCCGAATTACAGAAACTACTAGAAACTACTATTTGCATCGTGCTAGCAGCTAAAGACACGCCACCGAAACGGACGGAACTTGCTGTGCGAGTAACATGGACAATTAAGAGCCATCTCCAACATCAGATGTGGAATGTGCTTTGCCTACTGATCGTGTCACTGTTACCACACTTACTATATATCGAAATGGAAAGCCAAGGAGTTGGAAGAAATATATAGAATCTGTAACATTGGCTCACATGGCACAAGTTTACGGAAAGTTGGCGTAGGCGTAGGGAAAAACCTACTGTGGCAAAAACATTTAAAGTGCAAAGGATCTGGAGTAAAATGCTTTAAATGCGACGAAATTGGACATTTTGCAAAGGCATGTCCCAAAGGTCGTTACGAGAAGCGTCTACACCGTAGCACCACCATCTGGTATAATAAGGGCATTCGGAGAGTTAATTCCATTTTGTTTGGATTCTGGGCTAGAAAGTTCGCTGGTGAAGGAGAACGTCGCCTATTAATTCAAAGGCAAAAGAATAAATAATGTTGTAAAACTAAGGGGCATAAGTAATGACGTAATTTATAGCACACAACAAGTTCTATGTTGTATAAATATCATAGCTTGCAAATAACTGTTAACCGATTCGAGCGGTCTCAAAATAAGTGTTTGTCACTGAGACTTTGAGCAAAAAGTCTGAGAGCAACCGATTGAGTTGCTCGTAAACAAATTTTGCTCGCGCACAGTCAAAGCACACTTTTTTCTGTTTTCGTTTGGTCTGCTCATTCTAGGACCGTTTGCTTGCGTGCGACGATTAATAAAAGTCTTTTGTGCATGTATGTGTAATTTTGCTTTTTAAATATCTCGTGTAAACAGTGATTCATCAAATTTATTAAAAATGGGACGAGAACTTTATAAAAAAGTTTAGTTTTTAAGCTTAACTAAAAATAAATGAATTTAAAAGGAAACTATTCATTTTTTAATTAAAATAATCAATATATTAGTTTGAAATTGGAAAATTCACGTTTAAAATTTTAATAAGTTTTTTCGTCAAATTTCATGTACCATGTACCACTGTGCAGCGAAACGAAAAAAAATTATTGAAAAGACTTTTTGCGCTGACTTTTTCAGTCAATCGGTCTTTTACTGAGTCTCTCAGTGCGAGTGTCACTCAAATCTCTCATTGAGCGATGTTCGGTAGATGAGAGTTTCATGAGTTGCTCATCGTAATTCGTTCAACAGAAAACCCAAACAAAACAAAACAAAGCCTGCTGCTCAGAGAGGAACCGAAACGGCATGCTTTGTTTCGGTTGCTCTCGCAAACAGAGCGTAAGCAAAAAAACGGTTAACAGTTATTTGCAACCTAGGATAAATATGAAACAATATTGATATGAGATTTTGTTACATGTTATCTTAGACAAGTATTTGAAATACAATGTGTTGGTCGGCATGACTTTCGATGGAAAAAAATCGCAATTTTAGAGTTTACAGATTATTAAAATTCTGTAAATTCTGATACTGGTTATAAATTGGCCTTAACAAACATCTTTTATTCTACTCTTATTGGTTTTTAGTTTTTCACCCTTCGCCAGCCCTATGATGTTGGTAAAAAAGAAAAATGGAACTGATTTCCATTTTCCGACACTACTTGCATTCCTTTAAAGATATAAGTAATGTGGTATTGGTAAAAGAAGAGAAGAAATAACCACACGACGACGAGTGATTTGTCAGGAAGGCCGTGTCGTAGAATAGTAAATGTGCCTACGGTATGTGTGGGGCATAGGATGGTTGGTTTGATCACTGTACAAGCGTGTCTGGCGACAATCGATGGTTTCGATTGAAACCTCAATCGTGGTGTGATGTCCATTCCGTTGTAAAATCAAAGTATGTTGAGAGAGATAAAGATTCACTATTCACTATTTTAAATTTTATTCGGCACGTCTAAAAATAATGAAAAAATATAAAAAATGCTTTGCTTTGCTCCCGTATCTGTATAATTTGGAGGCATATATCCTGATTGGCTTAGGTGTCGAGTTGTAAAGAAGAACACAGGCTTAGCGGCATTCGACAATTTTTAATCCTGTGGAAGCCGCTGGCTTTTAATTTAAAAGAAAGCATCTTACACTTAATAACCTAATAACTACATCAATTTATTTTGCTTCTTTTAGCTTTAATTATATATCGTCTGATGTTGCTTCGAATTTATACTAAAGAAACGACTCAAGTAGTTTGTGGGTATAAATAAATAAGAGCAATTTTATGCATTAGACCTAGGCTTGTCGAAGGCTTGAGATATATCGATGACTATTCCATATTCTAGACGCTGACATGCTGAGGGTATGCTATTCATATTTTATTCACTGAGAACACAACTTCATAGCTGACGATTACGACCCTTTCCTGACTGAAGATAATTACCGCCTTAGTTTTTTGGAGCTCTAATCCCAGCTCTAATGTAAACGATTATAAGTTATTGAGAGAAAATAAAAACTCGGTGCTGTAAGGGGAACGGGGACCGTAGACCGTTTGTAGACCGTATCAAATTCTATAACTTTGTGAATAGTGAATAGCACAGTTTCCAAGCCATAACGAGTAGCTCTCCATAGGACGTCAGTACTGGAGTTGACGTCTTACATTATGCAGCTGGGCGCGTTCACACCAGGGCCTACTGAGCACTTTGTTGTGTTGGATGGAGTCGATTTTCCACCCCAGATTGGGGTGGAACCTACATACCTACATTTGCGTAAGCGCTTTTTTAACTTTAAAACAGATGAAAACAAGAAATGGATCATACTTACTTATTATAAATTATAAATTCCTAATTTAAATATAACAAGAAAGGAAAGCTAATTTCGGGGAGAGCCAATGTTGATATACCCTTGCAGTTAGGTAGCAGCTTATATTATTATATATATATCGGATCTATCAAATCAATTTTCTAATAAAAATATTGGAAACAGCCAATGTTGCCAACAATTGGCAACTTTTAAATAGATCGTAATTTCTGTCTCGATCTAGTGAAATGAAGTTGATAACAATTCATTTCTATCGACTGGACTCCATCAAATGAAACAATCACAAGCGGCCTGTTTATTTAAAGTTCGCAGACATGCTGTGAGCTTTTTTACCTGTAGACATTGCGACAGCGATTTGGATGTAGAAGACAATAACTAAAAGTGAGTTCCTTTTGCCAATTTTTTTAATTTTTATTACCAAGCATACCGACCTCTATTTGTTGCAACAAACAGAACAGTTATTCATACCTAGGGAAAAGGGTAGTTGCCTTAAGCTGTGACAAAACTATGCAGGCCTGATCAAATGGCCACAAGGTTGGGTCTCTGCTTTGTCTCATCTATATAAAACCCTCTATAACTATCCGCATGGCCAGAAATAAAGGAAAACATCATCGGGTGGTGGAGGACTGCGTTAAAAAAAAATGCTTGTTTACTCACCAGAGAAGATCACTGTTACCGATAACAGTAATTTTTGGGTAGCACCCACAGCAAATGCACAGGTGTAAAGATGACCATACGCAGATCGTTCAAGACTGGCATGATGACCCAATCACTCCTTGGCCAGACTTTCTATCGCCTGACTGGTACTTGGAACATGCATAAAGAAGGATTTAAAATCATCGGTTTCAGACAACGGCATACTTGAAAAACGAATTTTTCGAAGACATTGATTCTAACGGGGATCCTGACTTTTCCCTACTGGATTTTCGAAACTTAATACAAAAATAAGACTGACTAACACTGCGCACCACAGCACTAAAATATATCATCCAAAAGGCATAGAAAGTCAGCGTTATAAAGGAAGTGTAAATCTTATCGAAATATTCCACTTTTTCCTTGCAAAGACAATACTCTACAATTTTTGCGATATATGATAACTTCCATACATATTCATCATGAAGGGTTTCTCCAATCAGATGTTTTGCTTATCTATATAAATACCTACCATCAACTTTTAAGTGAAAAAAATTAGCCGTGTCATTTTCGGCTGTGACAGCATTCGTTTTTATCAACTAATCTAAATTTCCTTTATTCGCATGGTAAGGGCTTTTGGTCTAGCATTTCCCCCACCCTGAGGCTTTGGTGAATCTTTCTATCCTGTTGGGATATATTTCTGACATTATTGAGATGATATTGAGGAACCTGTCACCTAGGCGGTAAAGTCTGAGAGACTTCAGGGCTGGGAAGTGGAATAGAAAATGCTTTATAGTTTTTTCCCCTTTTTCGTCCCTGAAGCTGCGGCAATAATCGTTGTGGGGTGAATTCATTCGCCTAGCATGTGTTCTCACTAGCCAGAGCTCCGTGATGATTCTTATAGCTGTGCTATAGCCGTATTTTCGGGTTCGATTCTGATGATCGATTTTATAGGCGCTTGGCTATCACTGTATATATTGACTCCTTTTAGTGTGGAGTTATGTGTGTTGATGTATATTCCTCGTTGATCCTTGTCATTGTATTTGGGTAATTTAAGTTATTCCATTCTTTTAGTTTTAAATTTGTATATTTGTATTTTATTTGGTTGGAGCAGCAATGGTGCCGCTCCAACGATCGAAATGTCTCTGTGTTTTTATACCCTTGCAGAGGGTATTACAATTTTGGTCAAAAGTGTGCAACGCAGTGAAGGAGACATCTCCGACCCTATAAAGTATATAATTCTTGATCAGGATCACCCCCTGAGTCGATATGAGCATGTCCGTCTGTCCGTCTGTCTGTCTGTCTGTCGGTTTCTACGCAAACTAGTCTCTCAGTTTTGGAGCTATCGAGTTGAAACTTTGCCCACATCCTTCTTTTCCTTGCAGGTAGTATATAAGTCGGAACGGCCGGGATCGGTCGACTATATCCTATAGCTGCCATATAACTGATTGATCGGAAATGCCATAACTTTGGTGTTTTTTAAGTTAGAGGGACTTTCCACACATGTTATATTTGACCAAAATATCTTATGTACAAAATTTTATAAGGATCGGCAAACTATATCCTATAGCTGTCATAGAACGATCGGAATTGGCATAACTTTGGTGTTTTTTAAGTTAGAAAAATGGGACTTGGTACAGATTACTTGTTGGGCAAAATAATTCAATATGCCAAATTTCATAAGGATCGGCCGACTATATACGATCCGCTATATATCTAATAATATAAGATGCGTGGCGCCACCAAGCGGACTGCGACTCAACTGCAAGGGTATATAAGCTCCGGCTCCGCCCGAAGTTAGCTTTCCTTTCTTGTTTTTATTTGTTTTCGATTATCTTATCAGAATTAAAGAAAATGAAATTATTAAAAAAAAATATGTTTATTTATTTATTTATATATGTGTGTCTTTGTATGGCCATACTAAGTACAATTTATGAAAAAAAGATTTTTAATCTATCCTTATGAACTGTTTGTTTCCTATGTTTATTATTTGTTATTATAATGTTGTCTCTATTTCCTATTTCCGTTACTATATACGGACCTGTCTATTTAGGATCTAACTTATGACCTGTCTCGTTTTTTAATAAAACTTGGTCACCTACTGATATATCTTTATCCCTTACTTCGTGATCATATAGTATTTTATTTCTATTCTTATTTGCTTCTAACATAACTCTAGCTCTTTTATAGGCTACTTCTAATCTATACTTACTCTCTTTAGCATAGTCATCTATGCTATTAAAATGTTTCGGTAAATTACTTGTTTTACCGAATACTAGCTTATATGGACAATAAGTATGTGCCATAGAGGGGGTCGTGTTGAAACAAAAGACAAAATATTGAAGCCATACGTCCCAATCAGTTTTATCAACCGATTATGTAAGATCGTATGTACTCATTGAAAGTTCTATGACTTCTTTCTATTGTTCCAACTGTCTGGTGGTGGTGTGCTGTGGATGTAATATTTTCAATCTTTAAATATTTGCACAAATCGTCTATAATTGAATTCTTATATTCTGTTCCCATGTCCGTAATGAACGTCTTCATTGGACCGTACTTCAGGATAAAAGATTCAAATATTGCTTTAGCGACAGTATGAGCATTTTTATTTGAAACAGGTATGGCAACTAAATACTTAGTTAAATCACATATTAAAGTGACTGCATACTCATTGCCATTTTCTGATTTTGGCAATGGACCAATGGTGTCCACTATCACTCTGTCGAAAGCATTTATTGGTGTGTCTGTAATTGTTAAAGGAGTCTTTATGTGTTTAGTTATTTTGGCTATCTAGCATTTTTGACATTTTCTTACGTACTCAGTTATATCCTTACACATGCCTGTCCAGTAATAGTGTCTTTTTACTTTGGCCAAAGTTTTTGATATGCCAGTATGACCTCCTTGAATTGGATCATCATGAAATGTAGACAAAATTGCTTCTTTTTCTTTTAAATTTGTTATTTGGGTCACCGGGTTGAGTAGCGCTACTCTTAATGTTTTCAAGATTTTATTGTCCATTAATTTAAAATTATCTATTGAAGTATGTTCAAAGATATTTTCCCACGGTGCCACTTTGAGTTGGCTGATTTTATGTATACCGGCTTGCATTTCAAGCCTTTGGAAAAATTGATCTAAGTCAATAACTCCATTAGTATATAAATCGCTAACATCATATCTTGCAGTAATTTTTCTGCCTTGTTTAAATAAACATAACGAATTTTTTATCTGCAAGGTCACTACTTTACGTACTTCATCATTGTTTATGACGTCGTATACGTTGGGCTTAGAAGCTTTATTCAAAGATTGCATAGGCAATTCTTGTTTTTGATTTTCCGCGCGGAATTTTTGTCTACTTTGATATCTGGTAGTGACTTTCAATATATTTCTAGTTATATTTTGTAGATCTTTGATGGTTATCCTTGATAAAGCATCAGCTACATAATTATCTTTTCCCTTTAAATATTCGACTGTAAAATCGTATTCTTCTAGTTCGAGCCTCATACGTGTCAGTTTGGAACTGGGATTGATCATTGTGAAAAGGTATATTAAAGGTCTGTGGTTTATTAAGAAATGTTTTCCATATATATATGGTCTGAAATGTAATATCGCCCAATGAATTGCAGCCAATTCCTGCTCAGTAGTACATTTGTTACTTTCACCTTTTGTAAATGCTCTTGATGCGTATGCAATGGGAAGTTGGAGACCATTATGGTTTTGAGTTAAAACCGCTCCACATGCTTGCTTACTTGCATCTGTTATTATACAGAATTCTTTAGTGAAATCTGGATTTTGTAGCAAGGTAGGTTCCATAAGTTTTGTTTTTAAGTATTGAAATGCATTTTCACACTCATCCGTCCATTTAAAAGGAACATTCTTTTTACATAATCTTGTTATGTGCCGTGAATAGTCGGCGAAATTTTTTAAAAAACGTCTTTAATAGTTACAAAATGCTACGAAACGTCTAGCACTGTCCGCATCATGCGAAACTGGGTAGTTCATAATGACATCGTATTTCTTGTCATCTGGAAGTATTCCTTTATCAGTGCATTTATGACCTAGAAAAGTAACTTCATGCATAAAAAATGAACATTTTTCTGCATGTAACTTTAGGTTGTATTTCCTACATTTCTCGAAAACATCTGTTAAGTTCTCAAGCATATGTTTTTCGGAACAGCCAATTACTATTAAGTCATCCATATAAAGGAATGCTTGAGAAGGTTCTAGACCAGAGAACGCAATAGTCATCATTCTCTGAAACGAATTAGGGGCTATTTTTAATCCAAAGGGTAATCGCGTGAAACGATACGAGCCGTTGCTCGTTGAAAAAGACGTTATATCTCTTGAACCTTTTTCGAGTTCAATTTGATGGAATCCTGACATTAAGTCAAGACATGAAAAGTATTTTGCTCGACCTAGTTGATCTAAAATGTCATCAATTCTGGGTAATGGGAATTTATCAGATAGTAATTTTTTATTTATCTGGCGGTAGTCAATTACTAACCGCCATTTCTTAACATTTGACCCGGGGGATGATTTCTTAGGAACAAGTAACAATGGGCTATTGTATTCAGATACTGACGGTTCGACAATCCCGTCAGAGATTAATTTACCTACTTGCTTTTGTATTTCATTCACCTGACTATGTGGGCTTCGATAGTTCTTTATATATACGGGTTCATCATCTTTTAATCTCAGTTTCTGTTTATAAAAATTATTTGTGGTCATTGATTCGGTTTCCAATCCGAATATATCGCTATACTGGGTGCATAAGCTAGAAAGCTGTGACTTGAACTGTGAAGGGAATTTTTTTGAAAGTTGTGATAGTACGGATTTTTTCCTATTGTCTGAATTTGTGTTGACTACATCGTAGTTCGAAAGTGATTCATATGTTAGGTTATCAGTACTGACTACTTGGTCGGTATTTGTTGTGTTTAGTAGTCTTATGAAGGCATTATTAGATGTTGCTATGGTATTTGCAATATATATGCCATGCTGAATTTCCTGATTTGGAATAAATACACTGTCTTCTTTTGAGTTAAGCTCAATTTTCCGAATAACTTGGGATATTGCTGGCGAAAGTATTGAATTATTGTCAGAACTATGAGTTATTGGTACATTAATTGGAAATTTTAAATTATTGGGTCTAATTATAAGCCAATCTTCATATGGCTTGAAGTCTAATTGACAGTTGAATTTTTTTTATAAAGTCGATGCCTATTATTCCATCGCATGGAATTGGGAAATGTGAATTTAGGATATAAACATCGTATGGAATTATGTATTTAGTTGTCTGTATCTCCAAAGAAACTAAACCTTTTGATTTGGTTATTTCTTGACTTATGCCTTTTATGTCTATGATGTGATCATCTTGGATTTTTTGGAAGTTATCCGAAGTTTCTTTTAAAATGGAAATGTCTGCACCTGTATCTATTAAATAGATAAGCTCTTTTCCAGTAGCTACATTGAAAAATGAAACGAATATATTTTGGCTGAGATTAATGGTGTGAACTCTGACTTCTTTAATTATTGAGTATTTAAAGGGCTTTGGGAGTTTCCCGAAGTGTTTTGGTTAGTATTTTGTGTAATTCTGACATTGCTTTGATTATTGCCATTGGGGCCTTGGTACGAGTTTCCACCGCCTCTATAGTTTCCTCTATATTGACCTCGTCCTCCCCTGTTATTTTGGTTGTTGTAGTTATTGTTGTTATTTTGGTAATTGTTGTTGTAGTTATTGTAATTACCACGAGAATTACCTCTATAATTTCCACGTCCGCGATATGAGCCGCGCTGTGGATAATTCTTGAAATATGGGACAGTATTTGACTGTCCAGTTGCTTCGGTGCAACTATTGACAAATTTGGAAACAGCATCGTTCATAGTACTAAAGGTGCCAGCTTGCATGATAAGTTTCACCTTATCGATTGTGCAATTTTTAGCCATTGCTTTGACTGCATGCTGCGTGGAATAACTTCTGGCTAGCTCTAAAGGTAAACCATCCGTTATATATGCACCTTCTAATGCTTTCGTCATCTGCTCAATTTCTTGTCTATATTGGTTAGCAGTTTTATTGCGCTGCTGTAGGTTCATCAGCTTCGCTGATAATACTTCTACAGTTTCGCCCTTGACGTTGCTTCTTAGTTTAGAAATCACTTCAGTAATTGTTGTTTCATTACCGATTAGATTTCTGGCGACACCTTTAGCTTTGTTTTTATTATGGAGACAGCTAATTCTTCGTGCTCACCATTTATTGATTCTATTATTGGTAAAGCATCAATGAAACTTGTTAAATTTTCAGCCTTACCATCAAAAACTGGTATAAGCTTGAATGCTGTATTAATAAAATCAATATTTGATTGTGCCATTGTGACAAAGTTAATTATTTTGTTTTTTGTTACACTGGAGGTATCTGAATCTGTTGAATTGTCCAGATCAGTGTATACCGCTGGAATAGTAAGATTATTCAAATCTTCATCCTCTATTTTGAGGTTTACTTTGGGAAGCTTTTCTGACTCTGATTCATTCGCTTCTGTTGATTCTGGGTCAGGTGCAGTGTCAACTGCTATTGGGGTGTTTAGAACGGTTGGTACCGATATTTCTAAACTGTACTTTTGTTTAACAAATATTAAATTAGATCGTAGTCGAATCAAAAGTTTCGATACCTGTGACCAATGATCTTGATTTAACCTTTCCCTGTGTTTATGTATTAGCATTCGTGCTTCATTAAAGCATTCTACTAATATTTCAACATGCTTCCTAACCGTGTTCGTTTGGATAGGTCTATTCTGGGTTAGTGACTTATATGATCTGTCAAAATTAGTTTTAATGTTTGATAATTCTGTGTACAAATTGTTCCATTCCATGCCTTTAGTTTGGCCGTACTTTGTGAGAGGAATATATTGACATATTTTATATTTATTATTTTATTTTATTATTTTTTTTCATTTTCTTAAATTTTTAGATGTTAACATTTATGTGTAATCTGTTGTTTGTGCTATATATATTTTTTTCTTATTTTTATTTATTTTGCTGCTTATATTTTATCCAGGTCATTTCCCCGGCTCAAATACCTTTTTTTCAGACAATTATTATGCAGCTTGTAAATCTTATAAAAAACAGCGGCGCACATAATAACGACAATGATTACTAAAAGTACATGTACCCAATATAGATCAACGTTGGTAGATTCTACCTTGTTGATGATATTGGCAGTGGAATCCACTGTTTTTATGTCCAACGTCATTTTGGTGGGTTTTGCATTTTTTTTTTATTTGTTTTTCATTAAAATTATAAAGATCTTCTGTTGACAATTTACTTATCGCATTACTGCCCATTTAAGTTAACAAGCTTCTTCCCTTGTTTTTTGCGTAGCTTTACAGGCTACTCGACTAATCGAGCTGAAAAGGTTCCGCTCAATTTTACAAAATATTATATTATGGATATAAAAAAAATATGCATCGCAGTGCAATCAAAAAAAAAATACGCAGCGCAGTGCATGGAAAAAAAAATTTTGCTCCCAGACTTGGTTTACTTCTTCCTTCCTTCCACGTCAGCTGGTCGTCGCCGGTTTGGCTACGCTGACGCTCCCTCGAGGGCGCAGGTGGCGGTCGTGCCTCCCACGCTTGCTATTTGCTGCTACTGTTCTGGGTTGGTCTTCGCATTAGTCTTCGGCTTTACGCATGTGCAATTGCATGCTGCAGAGTTGAGAGGTCCGGGGCAGTCGGTCGGGCAGACCTGTCGTTTCGGCAGAGGCTTGGAAATATTTTGTGTCGATATTAGTTTTTGGTTTATAACTTTAATTTGATTTTCCGAGTGAGTTGTGCTCTGTGTTACTCTGTTTTGGAGGGTTTCTCTTAAAAATTCAAGCTCGTTATATAGCTTTTGCGCCGTCGTCCATGCGGGCCATATTCTTTTTTTGATTTTTTTGTTTAGACCTCCACGTTCCATTGTGCACACTCTACTCACTCAGACGTGTTTTTCCGTATCTCCTCCTTGTATTACTCTCTTCCCGTATGATGTATTTTCCTTTAAATCCTTTTGCCTTTTTCCATCCTTTGGTTCCTTTTAGCCAAATATCTTCAGATTCCTAAGTCCTCCAGGACTCATGTCACGGTTGCCATGATGTATATTCCTCGTTGATCCTTGTCGTTGTATTTGGGTAATTTAAATAATTCCATTCTTTTAGTTTTAGATTTGTATATTTGTATTTTATTTGGTTGGAGCAGCAATGGTGCAGCTCCAACGATCGAAATGTCTCTGTGTTTTTACAATATTCTTTAAGTCTAATTAAGGCTAAGTCTCATAGCTGTGTTGCTCGCAGGCAGCGGCAGAGAGACGGCTATGTATCTATATACTTATGTATATTGCTATGCGCTCTCAAGTGTAGGCGCGAGGGGTATGCATATGCTATCCGTTCGTTGCAGTTATGCCGACGCTAGCATTTCCCGTGTGTGGGCTAAGCCATAACGATTGGATTATATTTCGGCCACTTAGGAGTTATGACCGGGACTTTGAAATATGTAAACACTGCAACAAAGTGTTACAGTGCGTACCCTTTAAGTATTTTCGGTACAGTGGGTATTCAATATATGTGCATACTAAAGTGTTAAGGTATTTTAGTGCTTCCCTTATAGCTATCACTTCAGCTTGAAAAACGCTGCCGTGATTAGGTAGTCTTTATTGTGCTTTAGTTTGGAGCCATCAGTATAGAAGCTAAGTGCGTTCTCAGGCCCTGAGATGTGATCCTTCCACTCCTCTCTATCTGAAATGAAGGTCTAAAAAGGAGTTTGTGGATACTCCCTGGTGGTGCAGTAGTCTGACTACTTTACTGTACTTCTATTTCAGCTAGTCCTGGATTTAGTTTGCTGAGTATGGCATTTAGGGCTTCGTTTGGGGTGGATCGTAGTGCACCGTTGATACATAGTGCTGCTGCTCGCTGGATTTTTCTTCTCCACCTTTTTAAGGAAGATTTTCAACTTATGATGTAGGGGGACATGCCCCATTTAAAGAGGGCTAGAGCAGCGTTTTTTGACAGTGTTTTTCTTCAGTGTTAGAGTTCCAGTTTAGCTTCTTATCCAGAATTAGCCCAGGTATTTTGCGCTGTTGCTGAAGGAGAGCATTTGGTTTTTTAGTCTGAGGGGGGCAAGGGCGGAAATTTGTATTTTCTGCTGAAAAAAACTTATTCTGTTTTCAGCGCTGCGTTTTCTTTTGGTGAGGACATCACTGTGCTGCAGGTTAGCAGCTGATCAGTCTCGGTGGATTTGCGTTTTTCTAGCGTTTTAGGCCTTGGTCTGATTGGTCTGAAAAAATTTGGGGTCGTATGCGATGGCTTGCCCGCTTTTGCTATGAAGACGATTTAAGCCACTGTTTGGGCATTTTTCCTAGTGCAAGGGATCTGTTAAAAATATTTATGAACCAATTTGAGGTTCCTCACTTGTATTTGTAAAGTGCCATTTGCTTTTTTCAAATAACTTAGAGTTGTGGCTGATTGGGATATAATTTTTCTAAGCCTCGCAGCTTGGGCTACGTTTTCGATGTCCGAACAGAAAGTGTTCCATTAGGACCGCTTCGCTTTACTGATGGCTCTTTTATGGGAGGACAAAGAGTCCTTGTTATCAGTCCAGAGTGTCTCCTCCCTTCCGGCTTTAATCCCATTGAACAGGGTTCTGCTTGCCGTCTGGAGAGGAGCTAGCTTTGTAGACCACTAGGGTGGCCTATTTCGCTTTTTTGGTGTAGTTCTTGGACATGCTCTTCTGAGAGCATTATTACAGGCTTGAGTGAATTCTTCCGCCAAATTGTTAAGATTTTCCACAGTTTTTTGGTTTTTTTATGGTTTCAATAAAATGATGGTTCTGTGTTTTTGAAATTTAGGGTGGTTTCTATATACCTGAGGTCGGATAAATAGTGTTTCTCTAGGACCTTCCATAGAGTTACGTGGTATCTGTTTAGATACAAGGGTGAGGTCAGAAGATTCTCTAAGATTTGCAATAATAAAAGTGGGGTCATATCCCTTATTACACAGGAAGGAGGTTTGATCTAAGAATAAAATTGAAAAGAGACTCACCGTACTATCTCGTCGGGGGGTTCCGGCTTTTCATAGGCCATGTAGGACGTCAGTACCCGGATTGGAGCCATCTGGGACTCCACGGTATCTGCCGCGTTGTCTGCATTGCTGTAATTAATGCTAAATGCAATAAAAAGCTAATATGCAAGCTCTTAGTTTTCCTTCAGTCTTAGCTACTAGTAGCTTGTACTCCCTGGTCGCTAGTCCAGAAACCCTACCTCCTGCTATCCATGGTTACGCATTTTGCTGCTAGGGCTGCTGCTACCCATTCCCATATGTTCCTTGGGACTTTGCCATCGCAGTTACCCTATCGATAGCACCGAGCAGAATGCGGCTTTTCGCGATTTCTGCGGAGGACCACTGGGAGATCCCTGTGTTTCCTATGTTTAATTGTTCCATGCTTTGGTCTCACGAATTGCGGAGAGACGATCCCCTAAGAGAGTTCTGCTATGGGATCCATCGCATTATTCACAGCTAACCTTAACTGAAAAGGTCATTCGCTATCCGCAACCTGCGACCCGTTTGGTAGCCCTAAGCTAGGCATCCTGGGAGTCATCTTACAAACTCTTTGGACCGAACTAATTGGCCACTGAGTCGCCAGCAGCACCTTCGAGGTTGGGAGCACTTATATCTGTGTGGTCTGAAGTAACGAAGTGTGGGGTCAGACAGTGGGCGGGCAGACGTGTCGCGTTGGTTCAGGCGCATACTCGAAGCGGAACAGCGGAGGTTCGTAACTGTGTATTTGGATCGCAGTATTGTCTCGGATGGAAGGTCGCCGGTTCTGAACCAAATCTCATCTTTTCAACTTTTAAAACCCCAAAGTTATGCCAATTCCAATCGTTCTATGACAGCTATAGGCTATAGTCGCCGATCCTTATCAAATTTTGTACATAAGATATTTTGGCCAAATATAACATGTGTGGAAAGTCCCAACCCTCCCAACCCCCTTAAAAAACACCAAAGTTATGGCATTTCCGATCAATCAGTTATATGGAAGCTACAGGATATAGTTGACCGATCCATTCCGACTTATACACTGCCTGCAAACAAAAGTAGGATGTGTGCAAAGTTTCAACTCGATAGCTCTAAAACTGACAGACGGACATGCTCATATCGACTCAGGAGGTGATCCTGGTCAGGAATAAATATACTTTATAGGGTCGGAGATGTTTTCTTCACTGCGTTGCACACTTTTGACCAAAATTATAATATTCTCTGCAAGGTTATAACAACTAAGAGAAACCAAAAATAAAAATTCACTGAGATTTTCTTTCCGTGTCAACACATTTGTTTTTATGGATGTGCAAAATAATATGTGTGTGTGTACGTATGTACCTACATACATGCAGTGCAAACCAGCACTGAAGTTTTTTGCATATGAAGGGTTGGAACTCTAGCTATTCAAATATAGATGTACGTATGTACATAATGTGAAATATGCTGTAATATAAGCTCCATAATTAGAGCTTGTGTTTTTTGGAAAATTTCTGGTTAGTGGAAATGAGTGATGTTTAAGCATATTATTAGAACATAAGTTGAGTTTAAATTACAATTTAATAACATTTAAAAAAATTCATTATCAGAATCATTTTATAAAAGTAGTTATCGATCCTGATAAAACTATTCAACTAGTTCTTCGAGCTTAAGGGAGCTTTCTATAATCGGCACAAAAAGAAGAGCAATGAAAAACAACAACACGAATAGGTCCAATCAATCGGCAAATTGACCGGCAATTAACACAAAGAATACTCGCACTTATCTCACATGGATTGAAAGGAATGATGTGTCGCTGGTCCCAATTTGATGTTGAATTTTTTTTTAAATTTTAGTTTATTTTAGATATTAAGTTATGTTAATTTTTTCGTTTTTTTGAAGACGTATTTGTTAAATTTTTAGTGGCTTCAGTGTTTTTAAGGTTTGTAGTAAGTTTTGCAATTTTTTTAATATGGCTTGGTTTGCTCCCAAGGAGTTCGAGCAGATACAAAATGTACCTCTCTTGTTTGGTCTTGTTGTCTCTTGGTAATAGCGAAAGTTTTGATAGAGTTTCATCTGAGAGTGTTGTGGTTTTCTTGTAATTTTTTGAGAAGTTTTTATTAAGTCTAGCGTAGATGCCATGTCGGATTTGCTTGCAAATATTCGTTGATGTGTAGGGGATGTTATGGTTTCCTGTGAGATAGTCCCTTTTTTGTTTGATTGTTGGTATGTTGCATTTGTACAGATGATTGTGTATCGGAGTAGTTATAAAAACCCCAAGGTATAAACAAAGAGCATTTGCGCTCTGCCTTTAAGAAGGGTTTAATTTTATTAAGAAATCTTTTGAAAACGTTTCCGTAAATTATTATTAGGTAGGATATGACAACTGCTTTTTTTTACGTAAATCAGAGTGCTCGCGTTGCAGTTTAATGTAGTGGTGAGATAGTTACTTTATAATAAGAGGTTTATTGAAAAGAGAGGGATAAACAAATGTATATGGGAGTCTCAGTTATATTTATTTTTAAATACTAGTCCAAGTATCTTGAGTGATGTTACTTTGGTTATTCTTTGCTATCCTCCGTAATGAATTCTCAAGTGCAGTGTGTATTTCTTACAGATGTGCAGGTTTTGGAAATAGGTTGCAAGGAGGATCGCGCCCGAGTAGTTTTACAAATCTGTTATTGCCCTGAAAAATTGTGACAAATCCTTATTCGAGTTTTGACGTTGTTCAACTTGACGATTAAAAGGAAATCGTCGTAATTTCTTCCATTTCTTTCTCATTATTCAATAATTATTATACCCTTGCAGAGGGTATTATAATTTTGGTCAAAAGTGTGCAACGCAGTGAAGGAGACATCTCCGACCATATAAAGTATACATATTCTTGATCAGGATCACCTCCTGAGTCGATATGAGCATGTCCGTCTGTCCGTCGGTCCGTCTGTCCGTCTGTCCGTCTGTCCGTCTGTCTGTTTCTACGCAAACTAGTCTCTCAGTTTTAAGGCTATCGAGTTGAAACTTTGCACACACCCTTCTTTCTGTTGCAGGCAGTATATAAGTCGGAACGGCCGAGATCGGTCGACTATATCCTATAGCTGCCATATAACTGATTGATCGGAAATGCCATAACTTTGGTGTTTTTTAAGTTAGAGAGTTGGGACTTTCCACACATGTTATGTTTGACCAAAATATCTTATGTACAAAATTTCATAAGGATCGGCCGACTATATCCTATAGCTGTCATACAACGATCGAAATTGGCATAACTTTGGTGTTTTTTAAGTTAGAAAGATGGGATTTGGTACAGATTCTATTTTGGGAAAAACAATTACATATCTAATAATATAAGATGCGTGGCGCCACCTAGCGGACTGCGACTGAACTGCAAGGGTATATCAACTTCGGCTCCGCCCGAAGTTAGCTTTCCTTTCTTGTTTTTATTATAATTATTATTCTTATCTGTTTGGCTCGCAGTTGCACTTTACTTTGTTGTTATTCGTAGCGCAAGTGCATTTAAGAGCTTTGGTAGGGCTTTTGCACCCAAGCTCGATTATAATTGGACTTGGAATTGGGGAATTCTGGGGTATAAATTATGATCAGTTTAAGTGCTACGGAACATTACAAAGTCGTGAATTCTAAAAAATATTTTTGTTTTGCTTCACTCGATAATTACTGGGGCGGTTCTAACACTACTGGATCTATCGCGTCGGCCACATTAAGAGTGGCTAGAATTCTGCATCCTTTTTAAGACCATGATTGACATCCACCTCCATCTAACAAAAGTAGACGAGCTGAGTTGGCTCATTTCATACCTGTGGGCGTCAGTCTTGGACACGGTGAGAGCGGTGGAAATAATTGACGCGATTTGGTTTTTGATCTTTTCGCAATCATATTATTAAACGGCGTCTAATATTCTGGTCCCACACACATGACATCCTACAGCTTCGTATGGTTAAGCCAGGATCTACTGTTTCTTTGCAGGAGTTATGGGCCGTCGGCCCAATTGCTGATGTTGCCACTGATATAGCCACGTTATTGTGTTATATTTTCACGAACTGTTATATTTTCTCACATTGCGGGCTGTTAGAACAGCCCTAACATCAATGTGGCTGACCCCAACTTCCACAGAAGGAGAAAAATCAATGTTCCGGCACGCATGCGATCGTTACGAGAACTCTATTCGCACATTGGTCTATTGGAGGAGCAATCAAGGTTTAAAAGAAGTTGGTGTGCCATTTTCGTCTTCTACGATTCCTTGATAGAACGGATGCCACTAATTAGACGACCTAAGGCATCTGAGCAATTCTTATCATGGGAATTGTTGGGACTTGTGCCACCATCAAATATCATAATTACACAGGCCGACAATTTCCAACTTTTTTTTTCCTCCACGCATAATTTTACCTGCTCCATAACCTTAAGGCTCCCCTGAACCAAAGTCCAGAACATACATAGGTTCTATCACCCACAGTTTCCGCGGTACACCTAAGAGAAGAAATTGATCGAATTTTACCATATATTGAATTATGTAGGCCGTGTAATGGCGATGACCATCACTGTTTCTAGTACATATCATTTTTGAAATGTATGTGTACCAACTAAAATCAAAAAATGGTATCTAGCAGTTACCATATCTTTGGAATACGCATCCAAAGTTGAAATCTCAGATTTTCTACATTAAATTTTGGTCTTCTATGATTTTTTCCCAAACATTTTTCTATGGAAGATTTTTATTTTCTTATTGAAATCAGTAGATCTTACCATATTTTAATTTTGGGTTCAAGGAAAAACTCGAAATAATTTTATTGAATTTATTATAGGTGGTTAAACAATATTTTCCGTCAATTAAATTGGAGTTTTTAATCTCATATTTTCAAAAAGTCATGGCTGTCTACAATTTCTGTAAGCTTTTACAAAACAAGTTGAACAATAGATACGTTTTGAAAATAGAAACTGTTTTAGATAGCCATGACTTTTTAAAAATATGAGATTAAAAACTCCAATTTAATTGACGAAAATATTGTTTAACCACCTATAATAAATTCAATAAAATTATATTCGTCAATTAAATTGGAGTTTTTAATCTCATATTTTCAAAAAGTCATGGCTGTCTACAATTTCTGTAAGCTTTTACAAAACAAGTTGAACAATAGATACGTTTTAAACATAGAAACTGTTTTAGATAGCCATGACTTTTTAAAAATATGAGATTAAAAACTCCAATTTAATTGACGAAAATATTGTTTAACCACCTATAATAAATTCAATAAAATTATTTCGAGTTTTTCCTTAAATCCAAAATTAAAAAATGGTATGATCTACTGATTTCAATAAGAAAATAAAAATCTTCCATAGAAAAATGTTGGGGAAAAAATCATAGAAGACCAAAATTTAATGTAGAAAATCGGAGATTTCAACTTTGGATGCGTATTCCAAAGATATGGTAACTGCTAGATACCATTTTTTAATTTTAGTTGGTACACATACATTTCAAAAATGATATGTACTAGAAACAATGATGGTCATCGCCATTACACGGCCTACATAATTCAATATATGGTAAAATTCGATCAATTTCTTCTCTTAGGTGTACCGCGGAAACTGTGGGTGATAGAACCTATGTATGTTCTGGACTTTGGTTCAGGGGAGCCTAAAGATTATGGAGCAGGTAAAATTATGCGTGGAGATTTTTTGCTGTTGGCCTGTGTTATTTCTATTTAAGTCTCTCAGTGTAACTAGCCGCAGCGGTTCACTAATTGCCCGTTATCATCTGTTCCATATTCTTTGTTTTTCCCAGATTCGCATGCACTTTATTGTTCTTTTGTAGCGCATACACTTTGGGAGCTTTGATGGAGCTTCTGCGCAAGCTCATAGGTTTATGCACTTGTATATTCGGTTTTGTTGGGATCGGCCGCTGCAGTTGTTTTGGGGTTAAATTGACCCAATAAAAATATTGAAATTTTATTGTGGATTCTTTATTAAACGCTGATAGCTCAACTTTCGGTGACCCCGACTTGATCGCACTCTAATTGATTTGTGATCATTAAAGTGCTTAAAGGAAACCTTGTAAAGGAAAACTTTTTGCTGTTGTTTTCATTACATTGCACCTTGCACAAAAACAAATTGCATAATGGAGTCTGGAGACGTAGCTAGTGCCTCGGTTCCTGCAAGCAAGGAAAGGCTTTTGCGGCGAAGAGCAGAGGTGACCTACCAGGAGATGGAAGCCCTGCATAATAAGGTCAAGGCTGCAGTGCAGAAGGAAGATTTGACCATCATGGTACTGGAGCCATTGGAAATTGCGTTGCGCAAGAAATTCACCACACTCCAGGATGAGTTAGAGCGATTGAGCTCTAGTGAAATTGGGAGCGAATTATTCTGGAAGTTCCCCCAGCTTGCCGCTGATATGTGCGTTGATATTCAGGTGCGAATATCATAGAGGCTACGAAAGTGCATGGTGGTCTGTTGGAAAATCGTCGCTCATGCAGTCAGGAATCTTCGCTGGACCGCGACATCCAATCGCGTTCTCAGGATTTAAAATTGGAGCGAAACCTGAACAACGATCATGATAGCCAGGACGGGTCCAATTGCGTCTCATCAGTGCCCCTGCTATCCACCGCTCCCCCCGTGGTCGCTATTTCCACATCGCATCTGGCAGTTGTCTGCGATGGATTTTCTAAAGCTGCTGTTCTTAATCCCGCATCTGGCCCGGGATTTGGTTTATTGCCACCGTTGCCGATTAAGTCAGCGCCCAGGTCTGACTCCATTCTGGACTTTAGCCTGCACCCTTCCAATGGGGGGAGGTCGTCCGCATCGATGCTGCCGCCGTCTGCAGCTGCCAAGGTGGCTGCTGCTCCAGCCGTGAAGGCTCCCGATCCTGCAATCGAAATTCAATTTCGGAAAGAAGTTTCCTTCCACTCTCGCCACACTATTGACGCCTGGCTCGAGCGCTCTCTGGATCTGGATGGACACGGCAGCCTGCAACTAAGAATTATGGACCTTGAGATCATCAGCAATATTATGTGATGAAGCTGTCCCATGCCCTTAAGGATGTTTGTTGAAAGATGGAATTCAACGGGGGGAGGATGTTGGGACTTGTGCCAGCATCAAATATCATAATTATTTCTATTTAAGTCTCTCAGTGTAACTAGCCGCAGCGGTCCACTAATTGCCCCTTATCAGCTGTTCCATATTCTTTGTTTCTCCCAGATTCGCATGCGCTTTATTGTTCTTTTGTAGCGCATGCACTTTGGGAGCTTTGATGGAGCTTCTGCGCAAGCTCATAGGTTTATGCACTTGTATATTCGGTTTTGTTGGGATCGGCCGCTGCAGTTTGTTTGGGGTTAAATTGACCCAATAAAAATATTGAAATTGAATTGTGGATTCTTTATTAATTCGGTTGCTATCAAAACGCTGATAGCTCAACAGGAATAATTTTTTGATCATGGAATAAGAAATTCCGAGCAATAATTAGTTCCAGCTTTTTATAATTGTTCTTGTTTAGTAGCGGAGGTAGATGGTATGTGGCTAAGTATTGCTGGTTTTGTTTTGAAGTGAATTGGGGGTTAAGCGTCTTTTAAGAAATCAACACTAGGTTGAGCGTTATCTATGATAGATATTTGTGTGTTGGGGCTAGAAACATAGTGAATACGTTTTATTTTTTTTTCCGCATTTTATTAGTTTGACTTTTTTGTTATTGGGCGTGTTGTGGGCGTAAGCTTAAAATATTGTCCCACTTAGCTTCTTCACGGTTTTTTTTATTGAATGTATTTGTTATTGGTGGTTTATGGGTTAAAATTAAGAATTGCATTAATTCCATGAATTTTGTTCGAAATTGAAAATTTTGAAAGCGATGATCTCCAGTTTTGGTGCTAGCTTATTTTTTGAAGTCACCGGTTATTAGTGATTTTTGATTCTCAGCGTTTAGCATGTAGCTAAGATTCTTTCTTGAGAGTTGTGGGATGTTCATTACGGTTTTCTTAAGGTAGTAGACCAATGTGACGGCCCAACTTTGGACGTTTTTTTGAAATTTTTTTTTAACAAGAAAATAAAATGCGATCGTCTTGTAACTTTTACATGTTTATTTTAATAATTTCTAGGGTACAAAAAAATTTAGTTGACTTAATTATACTTTAAATTATTAACAGTATTTTCTGTTGAAG
Source organism: Drosophila pandora (assembly GCA_021223865.1). Classification (NCBI taxonomy): domain Eukaryota; kingdom Metazoa; phylum Arthropoda; class Insecta; order Diptera; family Drosophilidae; genus Drosophila; species Drosophila pandora. The sequence continues at coordinate 186,938 of JAJJHT010009452.1, read as the reverse complement.
TAGAGGTCACGAAAGAATGGTAAGCTGTTTCGGGGAAGCACACAGCCTTCCGTAAGCATCCGAATTTAAAAAATCAAAGAAATTATTATTATGTAGACCCTATTCTAGTGACTGAACCAAAAATATGCATAGAAAGTGAGAAATTGTATAAATGTTGGAGTTTTGAAAAAAAAATACTCAAAATCAATGTTTTTCCGTTGATAAAATGTTTGAAAAAATCAATTTATTATTCGAAATTTAAATGTTTTAAAGGTTAGGTATTTAGATATGTGTATGTAGAATATTCAGTTAAATTTTAAGCCAAATCGGTTAAATAGTTTTGAGTCAGTGCTTCCCCGAAATTTCAAAAACCTGGTTTCGAGAAAAACGCGTTCAAAGTTTCGACACGCGTTCATACACACTACGACGCGCTCTCTTGTTTTGCCAATAACTTTAACAATATTCTAAATTTTGGTCTGAAAATTTAACAGCATGTTTTTGAAATGTGGTTCTTTCAAAAAATGTTGAAAAAAAAATCGATTTTTTGAACCCATCATATTGGTCTACTACCTTAAAGTGAGATAATATGAGCGCTATATGATTTTATAAGTATAAGTTACTGTTTGTAGTTTGTAGTTGTTAGAATAGCCTATTAGGTTCCATTGAATTACTTTATTGACATTTTGTGGTATTTTTATTTTTTTCGAGTCTGATTAAATTGAGTTTAAATCTTTGGATTTGTATAGAACTGAACTGATTGGTTTTTATTTATTGTTGATAAGATGTCGTTTAGTTTTATTGCTGATTTTAGGCGGAGCGTTGGTTTTGGACGACTTTTCATTTTCGGTATATAATCCTCCAGAGCTGGCTGACATGGGCTTATGTTCTTTGTCCCCATAGAAAAAAATGAGCCTGTGAATATTTTGAGAAGGTAGCGTGTGGTGAAGGAAAGCAGTATAAAGGGATGTTGTTTGAGATTCCTGTTGTTGGTTTTTGCAACTGATGCGTATAGGATGCTATGAAGTTGGTTTCTTTTTTTTAGATTAACTATGCAGATTTACTGCCTTTATTTTTTAGGGTTTTTATTGCTGGTGATTCTTTTTTACATTCCTTTCTCCCATTTAAAAAATTTTTATGTATGTCCGATTCTCAGTATTTATAAGACATACATTTTGTATTCTCTTTTTGTCAACTGCATTCCTATTTGAAATGTTTCAATACTTACGACCCATATTTATACTATTGCTGAGGGTATTATAATTTTGGTCAAAAGTGTGCAACTCAGTGAAGGAGACATCTCCGACCCTATAAAGTATATATATTCTTGATCAGGATCACCTCCTGAATCGATATGAGCATTTCGTCTATCCGTCTGTCTGTCTGTCTACATATAGTCTACCGACTATATCCTATACCTGCCATATAACTGAACGATCGGAAAATGGCACAACCTTGCTTTTTTGAAGTTTCTTGGGGATGTTTTTAACATTTGTATTAGAAAATTAATACGATGATTAAATTCTTATAGGAATCGGCCAACTATATATGATCCGCTATATATATATAATAAAATAAGCTGCTGCGTATCTGCAAGGGTATATCAACTTCGGCTCCGCTCGAAGTTAGCTTTAATTTGTTGTTTTAGATTCATTTATTGGTAAAAATTCAAATATTTTTCATTTGGTGACAAGTCTTTGATAAAAATTAACCCAATTCTTGTTTCCTGTTTTAGCAAACAGTGTAAATGATTTATTTTAAATTTTGCAGTCTTGATGATCTGTTTGGACCATTAATATTTTTTTATTTGTCTTTTAGTTCGTCTACTGTTATGCGGTATAGTGCATCATCATCATGATTGTCTTTACCCTTAAGATACTCCACAATAAATGCGTATTCTTCTAAGTCAAGACCCATTCTGCTTTATTTGGATGTAGGATTAACCATAAAGAATAGATAGGTAAGTGGTCTGTGATCTGTTTTGACCATTATGTGTCTACCAAATATATTATATATGGCTTGTTGCCCAATGAATTGCTACTTATTATTTTTCCGTTGTGTGACTTTCAGCTACTGCTAGTTCAACACCATTGTAGTTTTGGTTTAAATCCCAACCTAATATGATAACATTACCAAGTAGTGGGTTTAATTGTAGTTCTGATAAAATGTTGCACTTTTTCCGTTATATTGTAAAAGTTAAGAATAAAACGTTAAGTCCAGTCACACGCGCAAAAGTTTATAGAGCTTATAGAGTTTAGGGCTTATAGGGTTTATAGAGGAAATATAGCTTACGCAACCACATTAAGGGCACCGAACGCAAAAAATTGTCGTGGCACCAATAATGGTCACACGGAGGGAAAAACACGTTTGCTGAGTAAGCATTAAATGTGCTTGCGTTCGTGGGAATGGCGTGCATCTACCAACAACACAGGGTCCTGGTCAAAACCGCGAACGGATACAAGTTTCGAATCTTGTCCAGATGGTTAAAAAAAATTCCGACGTTCGGCTAATATTCGTTTATGAAGAAAAATGCCAAACATCGAGATTCGGAAGTGTACAAGTGCCGTTAAAAAAACGATACAACGCATTCCCAAGGGAATTGTACCTAGTGGAAAAACCATGCTCAAATTGTTATCACTGTGACTCTTCAGTACCCGTTCAGAGGGAACGTGATCCAGGAATATAGGAGGCTAAGCAGAAGACCCACACGCAAGAGGAATCGCTGTAGCGAGGAACAAAAAGGAACCAGCCGAACCTATCGGCATGTTAGCACGCGAAAATTTAAAAAAACAAGAAAGGAAAGCTAACTTCGGGCGGAGCCGAAGTTTATATACCCTTGCAGTTGAGTCGCAGTCCGCCGATCTTAATGAAATTTGGCATATGAAATTATTTTGCCCAAAGAGGAATCCATTGAAACTCCCATCCTTCTAACTTGAAAAACAACCAAGTTATGGCATTCCCGATCAATCAGTTATATGGAAGCTATAGGATATAGACGGTCGATCCCTATGAAATTTGGCAGATCGTATACATTTGCTCAAATTAGAATCCATAAAAAGTCCCATCCTTCTAACTTAAAAAACAACGAAGTTATGGCATTTCCGATCAATCAGTTATATGGCAGCTATAGGATATAGTCGGCCGATCCCGGCCGTTCCGACTTATGTACTGCCTGCAACAGAAAGAAGGGTGTGTGCAAAGTTTCAACTCGATAGCTTTAAAACTGAGAGACTAGTTTGCGTAGAAACAGACTGAAAGACAGACAGACGGACAGACGGACATGCTCATATCGACTCAGAAGGTGATCCTGATCAAGAATATATATACTTTATAGAGTCGAAGATGTCTCCTTCACTGCGTTGCACACTTTTGACCAAAATTATAATACCCTCTGCAAGGGTATAAAAATGAACAAAAAAACAAAATTTTTAATGTTAAAGAACCTAGAATTTTAAGGAGTAATCCAAAATGCACGAATTAATAACATAAACTCCAATAAAAAGGAAACCCTTACGAAATATTTCAAGAAGATTAAAAATCTATGCGCTGACCCCGAAACTAAGCAGGGAAAACCCTGCCCATATCCGGCATCGCTTAGACAAGGATACAGGCTAATTATTGATTATAAGAAGCTCAACGAGGTCACAATATCCGATCGATTCTCGATCCACAAAATCGGCGAACTAACTGCACAATTAGGAAACAATATATTTTTCTTTTTACTAGACTTTTTACTAGATTTACTAGACTTAAAAAATGGATTTCACCACTTAAAGAGTCAGAATTTGAGCAAAACAGAAAACGATCATGCCGAAAACCTAATCAAAGTGTTTTTAACCCTACAAAAACCCAATATGAGAATACAAATCGGCAAATGCCACTTTTTCAAAAAATGAGTCTGTTTTTTTTTATATGCGATTTCAGAAAAAGGAGTTAAATATGGAAAAAATCAAAGCAATTTAAAACTTCCCGATACCAAAAACACTATAGGAACTTCGATAATTTTTAGGAATGCAAGCTATTATAGGAGGTTTATATAGGAATAGGAATAGGAAAGCGTATCCAAATACAAGTCAAGCAGAAGAATTCAAGTCAAGAAAGAAATAAGATTAGCTATTGCAAGCTTTAAACGTTATCTGATATTCTAAAGTGAAAGTGAATTATCAATAATATTCACACTTCAAAATTCAAGCATATTATCTAAACAATTTAAGTCCTGCAAAATTAGTTTGAAGGTACAATACAAAATCAGGTTATTACATTAGAGCACAAAAGGGCACATAGGGATGCGGACGAAAACGAATCACAAATATTTATGAAATATTTCTTCCCGCAAGATCAATAGAAAATCTAAGCAATAGGCCAATCCTGCCGAACTTTTAGAGAACCTAAATAAGATAGGAACCTACCAAAAAGGGCAAGCAGATTTAGAAAAAATCGACCGAAATCGAGGAAAAAATAAAGAAAAAGAAAGTAGCCGACTTAAAATACCATAACCAAGATACAGAACAGCCAAAACAATACGAGACGGGAGACACTAACTTACTCCCTATAGAAAAGAAACAGTATACGAAAATAATAACAATAAAATTACAATACCATTAAAACCCAATCCGAAAGTTAATTCACAAGAATAACATTAAAAACAATTTTTTTGATTAATTAGGTTATTTATATCCAGGGTTTTGCCAATTTGCCAGGGGTTTTCTACAATCATTGACTATTCCAACTCACAAGTGCTTTCATTTGAAACTGGACGTGCGGCCAGACAAGAGCGAACATTTAAATTATTACATTTATACATACATTTAAACTAAAAGAATCCAACAATACATTTGACCTACCATCACATCATTTGCTCTTAAATTAAGAACAAACAAGAAAGGAAAGCTAACTTCGGGCGGAGCCGATTTTGATACACCCTTGCAGTTAATCAAAATTATAATACCCTCTGCAAGGGGAGTTGACATATTCCAAATTTACAATTTGTCGCACTATATAATTAAAATACCAATTATATGTTTTAAGTATGAAGCGGTTAGTAGTTTTAAAGTCGCGCTTTCGCGCTTCGGTTTGTATAAAAATAATTGTAATAATTATTATTTCGTTAATTTTTTTTTCGATGAATTTATTTCTTTTGTTTAGATTTTTCCTCTTTTGTTTCCTTTCCGCTTTAACGAGATCCTTGACAAGTCTTCTTCCCCTTGGAAGTTGTAGCTCTTCTTGCTTTTTTGTTTGGTTTTCTTTTTTACCGTAGAATTATAATTGATACATAAGAAAATACAAATCGGGTTGCAGTGCTGTTACAATGTTGATTTTGTGGTCGGCTAAATTTGGGGTGATGTATCGTTTCGTGACTCACCACAAGGATTAATTTTTACTGACAGTGCTGTCTTTGCGCGGCTTTTGCTGTGTGCAAATGCATTTCTTGCCCAACCGAGCGAGGGGCGCTGCCGCATAAGGGTCGAATCGGGGGTATAGATCTTAGATAAAAGGATAGAGTTAAATATTACGAAGAGGAATTTTGCTCAGTTAAAACGTTAAGAATAAACGATTATAAAAGATTATTTTATCTCTTCACGAAATACCGAAAGAAAAAGGTGGCTGTAAAAATTTAAATAATGCAACTACGAAAACTACGTGCACTCGCTTCCACTTTATAAATTCGACTATATTCAACAAATCACTTTAGCCTAGCTTATCCATTACGGCGAAGCGGGGCAAATTCACGGGAGAGCGCAAGTGAGCTTTTCTTGCGATCCCGCTCCGCCCTATGCTAACTTATACTAGACTTCAATACAATTCAAAACTTAATCTTCTACATTAATTCTACACCGGCCCCGTTGAAGGCCTTTATCAGACTTCAACCACTGGCAACCTCGCCAGCTTGTGGACTGCTCTCCTGAAGACTGCACTAGTCCTGACGTCGGCGACCCTGACCCTTCCGTCCGCGCCGGCGTGAGTCTCGACGACCCTGGCGGTGATCCACTGTTGGGGCGGCTGGTTGTCCTCGGCGACCAGGACCAGATCGCCCTTCCTGGCGTCCCCCTGCTCCCACTGCCACTTCGACCGCGCCTGTAGGCCCAAGACGTACTCCCGGGACCATCGCTGCCAAAAAGTTTGCTTGATTGACGAGACAAGCCGCCATCGCCGCAAGCACGTTAGGCCCTGCTGGTCCGGGGTCCGCGGTGCTGGTGGGACGATAAGCGGCCCGCCTGTCATCAGGTGCCCGGGAGTCAACGCCTCGCCGTCGCTTGGGTCCTGACTCAGGGCGCCCAGGGGCCTCGAGTTCAGGACGGCCTCGACTCCAACGAGGACGGTCTGCAGCTCCTCTGCGGTCAAATTCGCGTTGCCCACCGCTCGTAGGAGTAGGTGCTTTGCAGACTTCACACCTGCCTCCCATAGTCCGCCCATGTGCGGAGCCCGCCGCGGTATGAATGCAAATACGCATCCTTTTCTTGATGCGTATTGCCACAGCTCGTCCGCCTCGTCCTCGATTCGCTGCCGCAGTGCCGCGAAGTGGCGACTCGCTCCGACGAAGTTCATCGCGTTGTCGCAGTGCACGATCTGCGGACATCCACGGCGCCCAACAAACCTTTGGAAGGCCAATAAAAAGGAATCAGTTGACAAATCGGAAACTACTTCTAAATGTACTACCATGGACGCAAAACAAACAAAAAGGGCAATGTAAAACTTGTAGGGTGGTCTACCACGAATTTTCAAGGTCGTCTCAATAGGGCCACAGAAATCCACGCCACATATGGAAAATGGGCGGAGAGCACGAACTCGATCTAAGGGTAAATCTCCCATGATTTGAGTCATCAGATGAGGCTTGCATTTAAATCAGCGTATGCATGACCGCACTATCTGACTGCAGACTTCCTGCGCGTTTACTATCCAAACGCGCTGTCGCAAGAGACTCACTAGAGCTCGTGGACCCTCATGAAAATTCGACTCGTGCAAGTATCGGACGTAGCTCTGAACAAATTGAGAGCGCTTCGTCAACAATACTGGAAACTTGGCATCGTACGAAATAGGAGCATTAGCTAGTCGCCCCCCGACCCGCAACAACGAAAAGGTAAGCCCAGCCTGAAAGGTTTCATGGACAAACGGACTTAGCTTCTGTAGGCTTGGGCTAACAACAAGATTTTTTCTAACATTTTTAATTTCCTCTTGATACTCGTGCTCTTGGACTATCTGGACAATTTTATTAAACGCGTCTCGATATTCGACAGGGGAAGGTACATTATCAGAAGGAATTACTCATTTTTTACACTTCTTTATAAAGCGGACCATGTAAACGAACACTCGCAGCAGTTTTAAGTGAGAGGAAAATCCTTCTATCACTTCCAACAAATATGAGGTAGAGACCATTGCAGTCGGACTGACCGCACTCTTCTTTGCTTCCATCTGCAAAATCTCTGGTGACGGATCAAACCGAGGGCTCGTTGGCCACTTATCTTCCGGCTCCGTTAAAAACGATGGACCTGTGAACCAAATCGATTCTATCGTTTCCTTTACGTCTCCACCTCTTGACACAATATCTGCCGAGTTCTGTTTAGTTGGTACATGCCGTCACGTGCTATCCTCTGACCACTCTTGAATCTCAGCAACTCTATTTGATACGAACGTTGACAACGACGATGGATGGGAACGAATCCAATAAAGACAAACTTCCCAATCTGACCAACATACACTTCGTTCGATCGGTGCTTTGATAAGAGGTTTTATTTTGCGACAGAGGTCCGCGAGAAGGTGAGCGGCACATAACTCAAGACGGGGGAGCGTCTTTGTCTTGAGCGGCGCTACTTTCGACTTTGCTGTCAACAATGAGACTTTACTACCTTCTGGAGATTTGCAACGGATATAGACGCAGGCTCCATAGGCTCTCATCGATGCGTCAGAAAAGGCATTGGTGACATTGGCTCACTCATCACAAATCTCGGTATTGAGATCTCTTCTAACTGTGACAAGGCAAGAATTTTGTTCCATGCGGTTTCCAAGTGCAGTGGAATGGACTCATCCCAATCTAGCTTATTGAGCTAAAGTTCCTGTAACAGGATCTTTCCTTTAATAAGGATCGGGCTTAATAAGCCAAGAGGGTCGAAAAGCTTTGATGTCACCGAAAGAATATTCCGCTTAGTCGCCCTTTGACCCATGACTGACATATCAATTTCGAATTTAAATACATCATCTTTAGGAACCCAAACGATTCCTAATGTTTTTGTCAGGTCTGAGTCCGAAAGTGTTATTGGCTTAACCGTGCTCTCGGATGCAGTAACTTCAGGCGAGTTTGAAAACCACTTGCTCAATTCAAACCCAGCGTTTTGAAGAACCTGAGTTACTTCAGACTTAATTGTCTTTAGCTCCTCCACGCAACCAGCATCCGTTAACATGTCGTCGACGTAAAAGTCAGACCCAATAACTTTAGCAGCTCGAGGGATTGTATTTTTCGCGGATTCACTCAACCTCTTCAAAAACCTTTTGGCCAGGAATGGGGCTGGTGCAGTGCCATAAGTAACGGTGTTGAGCTTGCACAATTTCAAGGACTCAGACGGGTCTTTTCTCCACACTATCAACTGGTATCGTCGATCTGCTTCATTTACCATCACTTGACGATACATCTTTTTTATGTCGGCTACCAGAGCGAATTTGTTTAGCCGAAATCTAAGAAGAGTTGAGTAAAGCTCTTCCTGAATTGTTGGACCCACCATCAACAACTCATTTAAACACTTCTGTGTGGATGTCTTGCAGGACGCATCGAAAACGACTCGAAGTTTGGTCGTTGTACTTTGCGGCCGTAAGAAACACTGGTGGGGTATGACGTAGTGTGGAGAAGCAAGAACGTCATTGCTTGCAGGGGACATATGGCTTAGGGATTCGTATTCTTCCATAAAATCCAAATACATTTTCTTTAAGTTCGGATCTCGAGATAATCTTCTCTCGAGCGACAGAAATCGGCGTTTGGCTATCTCGAATGAATTGACCACAACAAAATTGGATTCGACTTAAATGGAAGTCTAACTTCAAATCGACCTGAAGGCAGTATTCTTGTAGTCTTCCGATAATGTTCCTCACATAGCTCTTGTTCTGGCGACAACATCTTTTTAGAAGGTGGAACTTCTTCCAACGACCAGAATTTTTTCAAGTTTTTGTCTATTGACTCTAATATTTCCTCTTGGCAATTGAGACTAGAGACCGGCTGTTGAGGAGTTGAGGAATTTGCCAGATATTTTCCCGATACTATCCACCCAAGGAGAGTTTTTTGAAGGATGGGATGGTTCGGACCTTGTTTTATTTGGCCAACGGACAACAGTTCGAAAAATGACTCAGCTCCAATTAGCATATCTATCCGCTGAGGTTTGTAAAAATATGGGTCTGCTAACGGCAAGTTCTTTGGTAGGGTCCAATCTTTTACGTTGACTGACTGGTCAGGGTGATAGCCTGAAATTGTTTTTAAAATAAAAAAGTCGAACGGAAACTCGCTACCATTGACTCTCGACTTCACCACGGTGTGTATCTTTTTCTTTACTTGTGAACTAGTTTGACCAATTCCAAGCAAGTTGATGCACGATTCCTTCCTACGGATCTGTAAGCGTTGAGCAAGATCTTCTGTAATAAAATTAATTTGTGACCCTGAGTCAAGTAATGTTCGGGCCAAGATATGCTCACCATTTTTTGTTCAAACGCTTACGATCGACGTTGCTAACAAAACCCTTTCTACAGACGACACATGCAAAGCATGTGAAGTAGAAGGGCCATCATTCGTTAACTCTGGAGGAGGATTTTGGGTGGGTGGTGGTAATGCTAATTTATTTTCGATCACTGTAAATCGGTGCAGAAGTTCATGGTGCGATCTTGAACAGATTTGACACCTGGTCGATTTACAATTCGCTACCGTGTGACCTTTTTGCAGACAATTCAAACATAAGGAGGCTGACTTAACAAACTCAAACCTTTGCATTACAGCAAGGCGAGCGAACGGACTGAACTGGGTTAAAAAGTGGTTGTTAGCGTTACAATAACTGCAAGCTGGTTTGTCGTTGGTAGAAGAACAAGCCAACGAAGTTCTATTCAGTTGCTTGCTGAACCCAGTTCTTTCTTGTTTTGGTTTGCCAGTCTCTTCAGAGGACAGATGCTGGTATCTACGATTTAGTATTTTTTCGAAATCGGACCACAGCGGCAATTCCTCATAATCCAGTGACTCTTCCCATTTTTGCTTGGTCACTGGATCCACTCTACTCAAAAATAAATGGATAATCATTGAGTTTGCAATTTTAGTATCATCTCCTATGGATAATAGTGATCCATAAATTGATGACACAGTGTCGACGACGACGCAGACGGCTGGGAAATTGTCGGAAGGCTGAACAGTGTACGTATTTGGTTCGCAAAGATGAGACATTTGTTATCATAAACTCTTTTTAGACTAGCGATAGCTTTGTCGTCATTACTCTCGGTGACCTGGAATGCCTTGACAGTTCCTAAGGCTTCACCAGAGAGGCAAGAAATTAAATGATTAAATTTAACTGGATAACTGGAATGTTCACATCTTTGTCAACTAATGTCTCGAAAAGACTTATAAATTTTTGAAATCCGAATAATTTCCACTGAATTTTGGCAATGTCAAACTGGGAAGTCGAGCTCGAGTTGGGGCTGCAGAAATTGCAGAAGCTGGACGGGAGTCTTCAGCTGAATTAAAGGCATTACATAAGGACATAATCCTTGCCTTGGTAGTTATTCCTAATTCTTCCAACTCGGCTCCGAAATCATCCAATTCATCTATTTGCTCGATCTGGTCTTGCACCTCATTTGCTTTAGAAATTGCCTCATCTAAAACCTGAAGCCATCTTCCAAACGTTCCTCCAACCGGCGAATGCTTTTAACTTTGACATTTAATCTTTTTTTTTAAGTCAACAAGATTTAATAATTTATTTAAATTTTTTGTTAAAGAAATTTTATTAATTTATTTAAATTTTTTATTAATTTTAAAA
>JAJJHT010009452.1:150170-175939 GCA_021223865.1 Drosophila pandora | reverse complement strand
ATAACATGTATATATGTATGTACACCAAATATATATGCACCTTTATTTTATCTGTAATAAATAAATAATTTTTGGCTGCACTTTAGTATTTATTTGGAAGATTTGTAAATTCGAGAACGAGGGGTAGGGGCGACTGTGATTGCAAATAATATAAATATTTTCTTTTTTATTTTATCCACAGGCAGTACATTTAGGTTAGCACATATATTTATAATTAAATTTTTAAAACTTTTATATATGTTTTTATTTATTTGTGCTCTACTATTTTTTCTACGTACGTATGCGCCAAGAATTGAAGGGAGGGTGCAATATTCCAGCACAAGATGGATTAATTTGTTTTAATTTGTCTTATCTCGACTTTCAATTTTTTGCACAAATACCTGGGGTTCTGCTTTCGGATACTCTAATCCTGCGGCCACTTTCCTTTGACAATCGATGCAGGTGCAGGGCAAGGGGACGACGAATCCTTCCAGTATCAGCTAGTTGATTGGAGTTTGGTTTGTTTTGCGACGCGGAGAATTCTTTAATTTGTATTTTTGAATTCACTACCACAACCGTCGCGAGCAACTCTTTTTTTTTGAATGTATGTATGTTAAATATTGTGTATATATGTATTGGGTCACTGTCACTATTTTTGTTGCTTTTTTATTTAATTATATTAACTACAGTCCACCCGGGGGCGCCAAAATTTTAATTGAGATTATTTTATCTCGTCGCGAGAAACCGAAAGACTGTAGAATGATGGCTGTAGTAATTAAATTATTGAGAGCTTTACTTGCGCTCCCGCTCCGCCCTAAACTAACTTATACTAGACTTCATAACATTCCACTTAATCATCTACATTAATTTTACACCAGGCACACGCCATCTTTCAAAATACATGTGCCCTTGGAGATGTTCAAGACTTGTTCCGCCAGCTTTTGGCCAGAGAACATTTTCGTTCATGAAAATCAGCCAAGTACGGTGAAGAAAAAAATTACCAAACCTGGTAGAGCCACTGACCAACCTTCCAGCTCATCTTCCTCAACCCTTACCTATCAGAAGACTACAGGGTTACGTAGAAAACTTCCCAAACTGTATTCTGATAGTTCTTCCTTTGCATCTCACATTATAGTCTTTACAGAAACTTGGTTAAAGCCGGAGAGCTTAATCTCCGAACTTTTTCCTAGTAGGTACACCACTTTTAGATGTGATAGAACTCTGCGAAGGGCAGGAAGAGTGTTAATTTCTGTAGTCTCCAAATTCGTTTCTGGAGAGGTAAAATCACAAGAGTTTAGTTACATTGAATTTCTTTGTATTAAAGTCATGTTTTCCGTTCAATCTTTATACGTTGCCTGATTTTACATACCACCTTGGTCGGAACCGCCCACATACTGGCAACATTTTTCCGCTATTCGATTCGTTTATGATCTTCTGTCTGATAGTGATCAGCTTATAGCTCTGGGTGACTTTAATATCCAAGAACTCATGTTGTCTAATGTTGATAATTCACCGTCTTTATTGCTTAACTCACACCACGACTTAACTGCGGGCACGTTCTACATGTCACTCGGGCAAATGAATCACTTTAGAAATTCTTTAGGTAGGCTGTTGTACTTATGTTTCGTTTTTGATCCTAATAGAACTACATGTATCCTGACGTACTATTTCCAGAATTTTGCCCTTTCTAACCATGAGGATCTATATCATCACTCTTGAGGTTTTAATCGAAAACAATAGCTTAATTGACCTTAAGTCCACAGTTAAATCTCATATAGATCACTTCTTCCGTAAGGCAGATGTTAAGTGAGATTATTTTATCTCAACTAAATATTAAAAGAAAGGTGGCTGCGTATTATAAACTTTCGAAACCGACGAATAATAAAATGCGTGCACTCGGCTATACGTTTTAATACGATATGTTTTTAAAAATAAAATTTTTTGATGCTCCTTTTTTGATGCGTATTTGCAGTTCGCGAAGTGGCGACTCGCTCCGACGAAGTTCGTCGCGTTGTCGCAGTGTACGATCCGCGGACATCCTGTCGCAAGAGACTCACCAGTGCTCGTGGCCCCACATGAAAATTCGACTCGTGCACGTATCGGACGTAGCTCTGAACAAATTGAGAGCGCTTCGTCAACAATTCTGGAAACTTGGCATCGTACGAAATAGGATCATTGGCTAGTCGCCCCCCGACCCGCAACAACGAAACGGCAAGTCCAGCCTGAGAAGCTTCATGGAAAAATGGATTTAGCTTCTGTAGACTTGGGCTAACAAAAATTTTTTTCGAACATTTTGAATTTCCCCTTGATACTCGTGCTTTTAACTATCTGAACCATTTTATTAAAAACTTCTTTATATTAGATAGGTGAAGGTACACTATCAAAAGGAACTACTTTTTGTACACTTCTTTATAAAGCGGAACATGTAAACGAACACTCGCAGCTGCTATAAGTGAGAGGAAATCCTTCTATCACTTTCAATCAATGTGCGGTGGAGACCATTGCGGTTAATCCGACCACTTTCTTTTTTACTTTCATCTGCAAAAGCTCTGGTGACGGATCAAACCGGGGACTCGTTGGCCACTTATCTTTCGGCTCCGTTAAAAACGATGTACCTGTAAACCAGATCGATTCCACCGTTTTCTTTACGCCTCCACCTCTTTACACGATATCTGCCGGGTTCTGTTTAGTTGATACATGCCGCCACGTGCTATCCTCTGACCACTCTTGAATCTCAGAAACTCTATTTGATACGAACGTTGACAACGGCGATGGATGGGTACGTATCCAACACAAACTTCTGAATCTGACCAATATATACTGCGTTCGATCGGTACTTTTATAAGAGGCTTGATTTTACGGCAGAGGTCTGCGAGAAGGTCTTGGCTCTCATCGATGCATCAGAAAAGGCATGAATTTGAATTGGTGACAGCGGCTCACTCATCACAAATCTCGGTATTGAGATATCTTCTAACTGTGACAAGGGGAGCTGAATTTTGTTCCAAGCTGATTCCAAATGCAGTGGACTCGACTCATCCCAATCTAGCTTATTAAGCCAAAGCTCCTGCAACAGGATCTTTTCTTTAATAAGGATTGAGCTTAATGAGCCCAGGGGGTCGAATAGCTTTGATGTCACCAAAGGAATGTTCCGCTTAGTCGCCCTTTGACCCATGACTGAGGGAACTCAATTCCTAATGCGATTCCTAATGCCTTAGTCTGAGTCCGAAAGTGTTATTGGCTTAACGGTGCTATCAGATGCAGTAACTTCAGGCGAGTTTGAAAACCACTTAGTCAATTCAAATCCAGCGTTTTGAAGAACATGAGGTAATTCAGACTTCAGACAACTAGCACCCGTTAACATGTCGTCGACGTAAAAGTCAGACCCAATAACTTTATCAGCTCGGGGGAATGTATTTTCGCGGATTCACTCAACCTCTTCAAACACTTTATGGCCAGGAATGGTGCTGGTGCTGTGCCATATGTAACGGAGTTGAGCTTGAACAATTGCAAGGACTCAGATGGGTCTTTCCTCCACACTATCAACTGGTATCGCCCATCTGCTTCATTCACCATTACATACTTGGCGATACATCTTTTTTATCTCGGCTATCAGAGCGAATTTGTTTAGCCGAAACCGAAGAAGAATTGAGTACAGCTCTTCCTGAATTTTTTGACCCACCATCAACAAATCCTTTAAACATTTTTGTTTGGATGTCTTACAGGACGCATCAAAAACGACTCGTAGTTTGGTCGTTGTACTTTGCGGCCGTAAGACACACTGGTGGGGCATTACGTAGTGTAGAAAAGCAAGAACATCATTGCTTACAGGGGACATATGATCTAGGGATGCATATTCTTCCATAAAATCCACATACATTTTCCTTAAGTTCGGATCTCGAGATAATCTTGTCTCGAGCGACAGAAAACGGCGTTTGGCTATCTCGAATGAGTTGCCCAAAACGCTTGGATCCGACTTAATTGGAAGTCTGACTTCAAATCGACCTGAAGGCAGTATTCTAATAGTCTTTCGATAATATTCTTAAAACAACTCTTGTTCTGGCGATAAAATATTTTTAGAAGACGGAACTTCTTCCAATGACCAGAATTTTTTTAAATTGTAGTCTATTGATTCTAATATTTCTTCTTGGCAATTCGGGCTAGAGACCGGTTGTTGAGGGGTTGAGGAATTTGCCATATATTTTTCCGATACTATCCACCCAAGGAGAGATATTTGAAGGATGGGATGATTCGGATCTTGCTTTATTGGGCCAAGGGACAACAGTTCGAAAAAATGACTCAGCTCCAATTAGCATATCTATCCGCTGAGGTTTCTAAAAATATGGGTCTCCTAATGGTAAGTTCTTTAGTAGGGTCCAATCTTTCACGTTTCCTGGTCAGGTTGATAGCCTGAAATTGTTTTTAAAATAAAAAAGTCGAACGGAAACCTACTACCATTGATTCTTGACTTCAACACGGTGGGTATCTTTTTCTTTACTTGTGAATTGGATTGGCCAATTCCAAGCAAGTTGATGCATGAATCCTCCCTACGGATCTGTAAGCGTTGAGCAATATCTTCAGTAATGAAGTTCATTTGTGACCCTGAGAGTAGTAATGATCGGGCCAATATGTGCTCGTTCGAACGCTTACGATCGACGTCGCTAACAAAACCCTTTCTGGAGACGACGCATGCAAAGCATGTGAAGTAGAAGATCTATCATTCTGTAACGCTGGAGGAGGATCCAGTGACTTCCCATTTTTGCCTAGTCACTGGATTTACTCTACTCAATACTAAATATATAATCATTGAGCTTGCAATTTTAACGTCAGCTATGGATAATAATTATTCATAAATCAATCCCCCTCAACGACCCCTCAACGACGACGCAGACGGCTGGGAAATTTTCGGAAGGCTGAACAATTGACTTATTTGGTTCGCAATGATGGGACATTCGTTTTCATAGACTCCATAAAATTTATTTTTTTTCTGAAAAGAAGCAAAATCGACGCAAATTTTTATATTTAAAAATTATTTATTTAAATATTTTTGTTTAAATTAATAAANATATTCCTAAACTTCTTCCAATGACCAGCATTTTTTTAAACTGTAGTCTGTTGATTCTAATATTTCTTCTTGGTAATTCGGGCTAGAAACCGGTTGTTGAAAAATTGAGGAATTTGCCATATATTTTCCCGATACTATTCACCAAGGAGCGTTTTTTGCAGTATGGGATGGTCCGGACCTTGCTTTATTTGGCCAACGGGCTAAAGTTCGAAAAATTACTCAGCTCCAATTAACATAACATTTATAAAAATATGGGTCTCCTAATGGCAAGTTCTTTGGTAGGGTCCAATCTTTCACGTTTCCTGGTCAGGTTGATAGCCTGAAATCCCTGAAATAGCCTGAATTTTGTTCCTTGAACAAAAGGCGCCTGTTAAGAGGAGCCCCTAATATAATGGTGTTACTCCAATAAGTTCCGTTTAAAAACTGTTTTTATTTCATACACTTCTCTTACAAGAAAGATACATGAAAATCTTAAATCTGTTTAAAACTACTTATCAACGGACTGCACGCTGACATGCTATGTGACCCTTCTTAAGTGCTTCAAGTGCACCACATACATATTTGTTTAGACTGCAGGAGATCGTTTTCAAACCATGCTGTTAATCACTTATTCCCATGGGTCCGATCTCTTACATTCTATGTTTGGAATTCGTATTGAGTTTAATGCTTGAACATTCTGCAAAGGGCCACAAAAAAGGTGTACATTTTATATATTTTTATATTCATTATATTGTCCTTTGATAACGCTAGATAGCGGACTGTATATGTATCTGTGTACTTTTTCTTTTATAAATTTCTTTTCTTCAATATTAAAAAATTTGTGTTATAATTGTTCGAAAACAATATGTTGTTAATCATATAATTCTATTTCATATTTTTAAATATTTTAAAATTGTTTAAGTTATTTTATTAGCTTCCATGTTTAACTTAATGTTTGAACAGCCCCAAAAATGCATATACAAGGTGAAAAAAAGGCAAAATGTTGCTTCCGAAAATGTGTTGAATGGTCGCCCCCGTCTCCTAACCGACTCTGACGCTCGACTTATAATGTCCAACATGAGGAAGGATAAGCTTTTAACACCAGCAAATGCTTCTACAGAGTTAAATAAACCCGTAAGTCGATGGACAGCTAGAAGAGCACTGGCTAGAATTGGATATGTCGCCTCTGTGAAAAAAAATAATCCAGCTCTATCCGAGAAAAATGTTAAGGCTCGGTTACAATTTGCAAAGACCCACAAAAACTGGACTATAGAAGACTGGAAACGTGTTATCTGGTCGGACGAATCCAAGTTTAACCGTTTCCAGTCGGATGGGAAGCAGTACTATTGGCATAGGCCCGGTGACAAGCTTCAGAGACATCATGTAAAGCAAACCGTAAAGCATGGAGGAGGAAATGTAATGGCTTGGGGGGGCTTTACATGGTGGCACGTTGGGCCATTGCATAAAATTGATGGAATAATGCGAAAAGAGGACTATTTAAACATTTTAAAGACCCATCTTCACAATTTTCTCGACAAGTGTGCCTATCCTGAAGGAGAAATCACTTTCCAACAGGATGGGGATCCTAAGCACACCGCAAAAATTGTAAAAGAATGGTTGGCAAAACAAAATTTTAAGGTCATGGAGTGGCCAGCTCAAAGTCCCGACCTCAATCCAATTGAAAACTTATGGTCAATTGTGAAGCCTCCTGAGTCGATATGAGCATGTCCGTCTGTCTATATGTCTGTCGGTTTCTACGAAAACTAGTCTCTCAGCTTTAAAGCTATCGAGTAGAAACTTTGCACACGTCCTTCTTTTCTTTGCAGGTAGAATATAAGTCGGAACGGCCGGGATCGATCGACTATATCCTATAGCTGCAATATAACTTATTGATCGGAAATGCCATAATTTTGGTGTTTTTTTAAGTTAGTGGGTTGAAGAACGAAAAAAGCTACGGCGGAGCAAGAGCGAAATAAAAGCTAAGTTGCAATCTCTTGCGCTTCGCCGCAATATACAAGCTAGGCTTAAGTTTAATTGTTGGATACATTTCAAATTATAACGTATAGCCGAGTGCATGCATTTTATTTTTCGTCGTTTTCGAAAGTTTATAATACGCAGCCACCTTTCTTTTAATATTTCTTTGAGATAAAATTATCTTATTTAACACATTGGCGCCCCGGGCGTACTGTGTTTATTATAATTGAACAAAACAAAAAAAAAAAAAAATAACAATAAAATAAAATAAAAAAGTTGCTCACAATTTTGCCGTGGAAAAGACAAATTTATATTCGTCTTTTGCTGCAATATCAATCCTTTCAATTCTTGGCGCATACGTACTTCAAAATAGTAGAGCTAAAGTGAATAACAAAGCTTATAATAAATTTTATTAAAATATTGCCAACATAAATGAACAATTGCCTGTGAACAAAATTAAGACGCATTAATTATTCCACGTTCTCGGTATTTTAAATATTTGCCAAATAAAAAAGATAAAGTGCAGTCCAAAAATTATTTTATATATTTTGTGCATAAATAATTTGGGGTACATACAAATAGATATAGTGGTAAACTTATTGTTTTCGCCTCCCACCGTTATCCGCTGCTGTATGACTGCATGTATATGCATTTTTGGGGCTGTTCAAACATTAAGTTAAACATGGAAGCTAATAAAATAACTTAAACAATTTTAAAATATTTAAAAATATGAAATAGAATTATATGATTAACAACATATTGTTTTCGAACAATTATAACACAAATTTTTTAATATTGAAGAAAAGAAATTTATAAAAGAAAAAGTACACAGATACATATACAGTCCGCTATCTAGCGTTATCAAAGGACAATATAATGAATATAAAAATATATAAAATGTACACCTTTTTTGTGGCCCTTTGCAGAATGTTCAAGCATTAAACTCAATTCGAATTCCAAACATAGAATGTAAGAGATCGGACCCATGGGAATAAGTGATTAACAGCATGGTTTGAAAACGATCTACTGCAGTCTAAACAAATATGTATGTGGTGCACTTGAAGCACTTAAGAAGGGTCACATAGCATGTCAGCGTGCAGTCCGTTGATAAGTAGTTTTAAACAGATTTAAGATTTTCATGTATCTTTCTTGTAAGAGAAGTGTATGAAATAAAAACAGTTTTTAAACGGAACTTATTGGAGTAACACCATTATATTAGGGGCTCCTCTTAACAGGCGCCTTTTGTTCAAGGAACAAAATTCAGGCTATTTCAGGGATTTCAGGCTATCAACCTGACCAGGAAACGTGAAAGATTGGACCCTACCAAAGAACTTGCCATTAGGAGACCCATATTTTTATAAATGTTATGTTAATTGGAGCTGAGTAATTTTTCGAACTTTAGCCCGTTGGCCAAATAAAGCAAGGTCCGGACCATCCCATACTGCAAAAAACGCTCCTTGGTGAATAGTATCGGGAAAATATATGGCAAATTCCTCAATTTTTCAACAACCGGTTTCTAGCCCGAATTACCAAAAAGAAATATTAGAATCAACAGACTACAGTTTAAAAAAATGCTGGTCATTGGAAGAAGTTTAGGAATATTATCGAAAGACTAGAATACTGCCTTCAGGTCGATTTGAAGTCAGACTTCCAATTAAGTCGGATCCAAGCGTTTTGGGCAACTCATTCTCGATGGCCAAACGCCGTTTTCTGTCGCTTGAGACAAGATTATCTCGAGATCCGAACTTAAAGAAAATATATGTGGAATTTATGGAAGAATATGAATCATTAGGTCATATGTGCCCTGTAAGCAATGATGTTCTTGCTAATCCACACTACGTAATACCCCACAAGTGTGTCTTACGTTTTTGATGCGACCTGTAAGACATCCACATAAAAATGTTTAAATAATGTTTTGTTCAAGGAACAAAATTCAGGCTATTTCAGGGATTTCAGGCTATCAACCTGACCAGGAAACNTGGGTCCAACAATCCAGGAAGAGCTGTATCGAATTCTTTTTAGATTTCGGCTAAACAAATTCGCTCTGATAGCCGACATAAAAAAGATGTATCGTCAAGTGATGGCAAATGAAGCAGATCGACGATACCAGTTGATAGTGACGAGAAAAGACCCGTCTGAGTCCTTGAAATTGTGCAAGCTCAACACCGTTACTTATGGCACTGCACCAGCCCCATTCCTGGCCATAAGGTATTTAAAGAGGTCGAGTGAATTCGCGAAAAATACATTCCCTCGAGCTGGTAAAGTTATTGGGTCAGGCTTTTACGTCCACGACATGTTAACGGGTGCTAGTTTCATGGAGGAGCTAAAGAAAATTATGTCTGATGTAACTCAGGTTCTTCAAAACGCTCGGCTTGAATTAAGTTTGTGGTTTTCGAACTCGCCTGAAGTTACAGCATCCGAGAGCACCATTAACTCAATAACACTTTTGGACTCAGCTCACGTATTTAAATTTGAAATTGATACTACCGTCATAGGTGAAAGGGCGACTATGCGGAACATTCTATCGGTAACATCAAAGCTATTTGACTTCTTGACTTATTGGGCCCAATACTTATTAAAGGAAAGATCCTGCTGCAAGAAATGTAGCCCAATAAGCTAAATTGGGATGAGTCGATTCTACTGCACTTGGAGACAGCGTGGAACAAAATCCAGATTACCTTATCGTAGCTAGACATCACAATACCGAGATTTGTGATTACCGAGCCGATCACACCAATTCAAATGCATGCCTTTTCTAAAGCATCGATGAAACCGTAGCCTGCGTTTGTATTCGTAGCATACCTGCAAAAGGTTTTAAATTCTCGTTGTTGACTGCGAAGTCTAAAGTAGCGCCGCTCAAGATAAAGACGCTCCCCCGTCTTGAGTTATGTGCCGCTCACCTTCATGCAGAGTTCTGCCGCAATATAAAGCCGGATTTCTTACGCTTTGGAGACTCATTTAGTAGTTGAAGACTACTAAACTGTGTATCAAGCGCACAGAGTTGGTCATTGATTTTTCGAAAACCACTAATCAACTCCTTGAAACCGCTTTTAGTCTGCCTCATGAACGACCTCATTTCGTCCTGAACAGCACGACAACCGTCACAGCAAAAGTGGAGTCCAGATCTACGCGAGATTGCATCCGACACTGAGGCCGTGAACCCGGCACACTTAGCGTGTAACACGTTCTCACAGAGCCAGCAATGGATGGTAGGCTGGGAAGACGAGATTGTCTTATTGCAAGACTTTAATGCACAGACCAATTTAAAATCCATAATTATTAACAAAATTTAAATAATTAATTTATTAAAAATTATTTAAAATTAAATAATTAATTTATTAAAAATTATTAAAAATTAAATAATTAATTTATTAAAAATTATTAAAAAAAATTAATAATTAATTTAAAAATATTATTTGATTTATTAATGAGGAACCTTGAACCACTGTACCAAGGAAACGAAAGGGGGAGATTAAAGAGAGCAGTTAGTGCAAGTTAGCAAGATTTAAAGAAATAGAGATAAGAATCTCTATTGAGCGAGAGTAGAAGCAAAAGAATAGCAACAACACCGTTGGAGATGAAGAAGCAGAGCAGGGCTATGTTTGGAAAGTAAATTAAACAAATTAATATTTTTACCTCCAAATATATCACTGCACACGCGAAGCGATACGGATCTACGAAATTGCAATTTGTTTTTATAAATGTAAAGAAAATAAACACCGATTGTTTATAGCTTATTGCAAGTTTTACAAAAACGTAGTGCGCACAAAAAAAAACACGTCCGTCCGCTTTAAGATAAAGAGAGGAAGTGATATTGGTCGGATTCAAAACTTTGTATTAATTGGATTCGTTCCTATCCATTGTTGTTGTTAACGTTCTTATCAAATCGAGTTGCCGTGATTCAGGAATGGTCAGAGGATAGCAAGTGGCAGCATGTACCAACTAAACAGAATCTGGCAGATATTGTGGAGGTGGTCAAGGTCAAGAGGTAGAGACGTAAAGGAAACAGTAGAATCGATCTGGTTTACAGGTCCATCGTTTTTAACGGAGCCGGAAGATAAGTGGGAAACGAGTCCCCGGTTTGATCCGTCACCAGAACTTTTGCAGATGGAAGCAAAAAAAAATGCGGTCGGATTTACCCCAATGGTCTCCACCTCATATATATTGGAAGTGGTAGGAGGATTTTCATCTCAACTAAACCTGCTGTTACTTCGGAGCGCTCGCTATATTGACTTTTTTTGGGAAGAGCGTTATAACTTCACCAATTTTCATTATTTTTTGATGAAATTTGTCTTTGTCTTTGTTTATCAAAATCGAAGATATATATATTTTTTAAAAGCTACAACATTTAACTATTGAAAAATACCGAAAATTTTGAAATCGGTTGAAAAAAACGCGTTCAGGAATTTTTAAGCGCAAAAAAGTCCCGAAAAACGGGTTTTTAACCATAAATGAAGATTTTGAGGGTGTTACAAATATTTCAAACATGGTATTGTGATATACTCAACCAAATAAACAATTCCTACTTTGTCACTTCAAAAGTTCAGAATCACAGTTACACTGTGTTATTAGTTAGTTGAATATCATGAAGATGTCAATAAAATGGTCCCTATTGTTCAAGAGCACGAATATTAATATTAGAAATAACCTGGTTTTTAACCCAAGTCTACAGAAGCTAAATCCGTTTGTGCATGAAGCCTCTGAGGCTGGGCTCACCCTTTCGTTGTTACGGGTCGGGGGCGACAAAATGTGGTGCACTTGAAGAACTTAAGAAGGGTCACATAGCATGTCAGCGTGCTAGGTTGATAAGTAGTTTTAAATAGACTTAAGATTTTCATATATCTTTCTTGTAAGAGAAGTGTATGAAATAAAAACAGTTTTTAAACGGAACTTATTGGAGTAACACCATTATTTAAGGGGCTCCTCTTAACAGGCGCCTTTTGTTCAAGGAACAAAATTCAGGCTATTTCAGGGATTTCAGGCTATCAACCTGACCAGGAAACATGAAAGATTGGACCCTACCAAAGAACTTGCCATTAGGAGACCCATATTTTTATAAATGTTATGTTAATTGGAGCTGAGTAATTTTTCGAACTTTAGCCCGTTGGCCAAATAAAGCAAGGTCCGGACCACCCCATACAAAAAACGCTCCTTGGTGGATAGTATCGGGAAAATATATGGCAAATTCCTCAATTCTTCAACAGCCGGTTTCTAGCCCGAATTACCAAGAAGAAATATTAGAATCAACAGACTACAGTTTAAAAAAATGCTGGTCATTGGAAGAAGTTTAGGAATATTATCGAAAGACTAGAATACTGCCTTCAGGTCGATTTGAAGCCATACTTCCAATTAAGTCGGATCCAAGCGTTTTGGGCAACTCATTCTCGATGGCCAAACGCCGTTTTCTGTCGCTTGAGACAAGATTATCTCGAGATCCAGACTTAAAGAAAATATATGTGGAATTTATGGAAGAATATGAATCATTAGGTCATATGTCCCCTGTAAGCAATGATGTTCTTGCTAATCCACACTACGTAATACCCCACAAGTGTGTCTTACGGCCTCAAAGTACAACGACCAAACTACGAGTCGTTTTTGATGCGACCTGTTTAAATAATTTGTTGATGGTGGGTCCAACAATCCAGGAAGAGCTGTATCCAATTCTTTTTAGATTTCGGCTAAACAAATTCGCTCTGATAGCCGACATAAAAAAGATGTATCGTCAAGTGATGGCAAATGAAGCAGATCGACGATACCAGTTGATAGTGAGGAGAAAAGACCCGTCTGAGTCCTTGAAATTGTGCAAGCTCAACACCGTTACTTATGGCACTGCACCAGCCCCATTCCTGGCCATAAGGTATTTGAAGAGGTCGAGTGAATTCGCGAAAAATACATTCCCTCGAGCTGGTAAAGTTATTGGGTCAGGCTTTTACGTCCACGACATGTTAACGGGTGCTAGTTTCATGGAGGAGCTAAAGAAAATTATGTCTGATGTAACTCAGGTTCTTCAAAACGCTCGGCTTGAATTAAGTTTGTGGTTTTCGAACTCGCCTGAAGTTACAGCATCCGAGAGCACCATTAACTCAATAACACTTTCGGACTCAGCTCACGTATTTAAATTTGAAATTGATACTACCGTCATAGGTGAAAGGGCGACTATGCGGAACATTCTATCGGTAACATCAAAGCTATTTGACTTCTTGACTTATTGGGCCCAATACTTATTAAAGGAAAGATCCTGCTGCAAGAACTGTAGCCCAATAAGCTAAATTGGGATGAGCCGATTCTACTGCATTTGGAGACAGCGTGGAACAAAATCCAGATTACCTTATCGTAGCTAGACATCACAATATCGAGATTTGTGATTACCGAGCCGATCACACCAATTCAAATGCATGCCTTTTCTAAAGCATCGATGAAACCGTAGCCTGCGTTTGTATTCGTAGCACACCTGCAAAAGGTTTTAAATTCTCGTTGTTGACTGCGAAGTCTAAAGTAGCGCCGCTCAAGATAAAGACGCTCCCCCGTCTTGAGTTAAGTGCCGCTCACCTTCATGCAGCTCTGCCGCAAGATAAAGCCTCTTATCAAATCACGTTGCCGTGATTCAGGAATGGTCAGAGGATAGCAAGTGGCAGCATGTACCAACTAAACAGAATCTGGCAGATATTGTGGAGGTGGTCAAGGTCAAGAGGTAGAGACGTAAAGGAAACAGTAGAATCGATCTGGTTTACAGGTCCATCGTTTTTAACGGAGCCGGAAGATAAGTGGGAAACGAGTCCCCGGTTTGATCCGTCACCAGAACTTTTGCAAAAAAATGCGGTCGGATTTACCCCAATGGTCTCCACCTCATATATATTGGAAGTGGTAGGAGGATTTTCATCTCAACTAAACCTGCTGTTACTTCGGAGCGCTCGCTATATTGACTTTTTTTTGGGAAGAGCGTTATAACTTCACCAATTTTCATTATTTTTTGATGAAATTTGTCTTTGTCTTTGTTTATCAAAATCGAAGATATATATTTTTTTTAAAAGCTACAACATTTAACTATTAAAAAATACCGAAAATTTTGAAATCGGTTGAAAAAAACGCGTTCAGGAATTTTTAAGCGCAAAAAAGTCCCGAATAACGGGTTTTTAACCATAAATGAAGATTTTGAGGGTGTTACAAATATTTCAAACATGGTATTGTGATATACTCAACCAAATAAACAATTCCTACTTTGTCACTTCAAAAGTTCAGATGAATATCATGAAGATGTCAATAAAATGGTCCCTATTGTTCAAGAGCACGAATATTAATATTAGAAATAACCTGGTTTTTAACCCAAGTCTACAGAAGCTAAATCCGTTTGTGCATGAAGCCTCTGAGGCTGGGCTCACCCTTTCTTTGTTACGGGTCGGGGGCGACAATTTGATGCTCCTATATCGTACGATGCCACTTTCCAGTATTTTGTACGAAGCGCTCTCAATTTGTTCAGAGCTACTTCCGATACTTGCACGAGTCGAATTTTTATGTTTCAACATTGCGACAGCAATATTTGGATAATAAATGCGTAACAAATCTGCAGTCAGGTAATATGCTGCTTTAAATGCAAGCCTCATCTGATGACTTAAATCATGGGAGATTTACCCTTAGATCGAATCCGTCCTCTCGTATCCATTTTCCAGCGGAAGCAGTGGCGAAGGGAGCCTTTTAATACGACGAGGGGAGCTTTTTAATTTTCGTTAGTCACTGATAAAAATTTTCATAGGGCCATATGGATACGCATCTCTAATGGAGGTAATGACCCTAGCCAAGGAATTCAAAGAGCTTGCTCTGAAACCGCTTGCTATCCTAAAAATTTCATTGTATATTGGGCTGTTGGAGAAGGGGTGCATCGAGTCGTCAAGTAGCGCGTATTTGCCCCTATTATTAAGGTGAAAAAGAAGACGGCTCAGAGGAGGATGTGTGTGGACTTCCGTCAGATTAGTGCAAAAAAGGATGTGTACCCAATGCCCCGAAATTATTTAATATAAATAATATGTATAACCCCAAACACTACAGGTAGATATAAAAAATGGTTTATATTGCCTTTTAAAAAACGGATGAAATTGCGTAACCTTAATGGGTTAAGCTACAATGTTTTATTATTTTGGATATTACCAAAATTGGCTATATATTGGCACATCCATTAATCCGCAGATAAGTCAATGACAAAAATGTATCGAGTAACGACGTTACTGTACCAAATAGCAGTGCAAAGTATTTTTGTGTAAAAGGAGTGCGTGTATGAAAAAAGTATTTTTTAAAAGTAAAGTGCAAAATAAGTGTGAGAAAATAATCTTTATAAAAGTAAACATTACTAAAAGTGCACAGTGTATTTAATGTATTTAGTGTTAGTGTATTTTTAACAAAATGCATCCCAAATAAGGGTTCGGAGGAAGCGGGACTGCGGGAGGAAAGTCGGGCACAGGAAGTGGAAGCACGTGCGACTCGCCAAGAGGACCCCGACGAGCGCCGACGGGAGCAGGTGGAAAATACTGCTTACCATGTCGCTCGGAGGACAGATCCGGAGTACCGAATTCCCGAACGGATTCGGGATATGAAGGCACGTGCGACCCGTCGAGAGGACCCCGAGGAGCGCCGACGAGACAAGTGGAAAATACTGCTTACCATGCCGCTCGAAGGACCGATACGGAGTACCGAATTCCTTCGAGGACGAAATGAGATCGTTCATGAGGCAGACTAAAAGCGGATTCAAGGAATTGATTAGTGGTTTTCATAAAATTAATGACCAACTCTGTGCGCTCGATTCACAGTTTAGTGGTCTTCAACTACTAAATGAGTCTCCAAAGCGTAAGAAATCCTCTTTAGTGATGTGCTTGTGGCGAATAATCTTCAGCCTGCTCAGCCGACAACTATGCAGTCGCTTATATCTCTGGCCAGCACAAGGTCCGGAACAGAGAAAAATTGGGCTTCCGTATTCCTCAGAATTAATGAGCAATTATCCGACATGTCCTCTGTGGCATCGCTTCAAGTGATCCCAGACCCAATATTTCAAGCCCCCGTAACAGTCACCAAACAGGGTAATCAACGCAATATTAGTTACGGCGGCACCAAAACCCTTGCAGGTGATCCCACCATCGAAACACATTTTTGTTTCCCGGCTCGCCCCTGATACTTCTGAGATTGATATCTCTGCTTACATCAAAGCCAAAACAAAAGTCGACATAAAGGTGGTGAACATTACAAAATTTAAATATTCATACACCAGGCACACGTCATCTTTCAAAATACGTGTGCCCTTGCAGATTTGTTCCGCCAGCTTTTGGCCAGAGAATATTTTCGTCCAAGAACATCAGCCAAGTACGGTGAAAAAAAGATAACCAAACCTGTGGGTGTTAAACCCCTAAACTGTAAAACTTAAAAAAACTAATGTTTTCACTAACAATTACCTATCAGAATGCTAGAGAGTTACGTAGTAAACTTCCCCAACTGTATTCTGATAGTTTTTCCTTTGCATATCACATTATTGTATTTACAGAAACTTGGTTAAAGCCGGAGATCTTAAGCTCTGAAGTTTTTTCTAGTAGGCACACCACTTTTAGGTGTGATAGAACTCTGCGAAGGGGAGGAGGAATGTTCATTTCTGTAAACTCAAAATTTGCTTCTCAAGAGGTAAAATCACAAGCGTTTGGTGACATTGAATTTCTTTGCATCAAAATCACTTTGTCCGATCAATCTTTGTATGTTACCTGTTCTTCATAACACCTTCGTCCGAACCGCCAGCATACTGGCAACATTTGTCCGCTATTCGTTTGGTTTTCGATCGTTTGTCTGATGGTGACCAGCTGATAGCTCCGGGTGTCTTTAATATCCCAGAACTTAGGTGGTCAAATGTTGATAATTCACCGTTTTTACAGTTTTATTCCCACCACGACTTCATTGCAGGAATGGTCGACATGTCACTCGGGCAAATTAGCCACGGTAGAAATTCTTTAGTTCGGCTGTTGGACTTATGTTTTCTTTCTGATCCTGATGGAATTACTCTTTCCAGAACTTTGCCCCTTTCTGACCCGGAAGATCCATATCATCCCACTCTTGAGGTTTCAATCGAAAACAATTGGTTAATTGACCTTAAGTCTACACTTAAAACTCATGAAGTTCGTTTCTTTCGTAAGGCTGACTTTATGAAATTAAATAAGTTAATTTCGGAATTTGATTGGTCTGATTTACTGGCATGCGAAGATATAAACATCGCATTACAAAAATTGTATTACACTTTGAACATATTTTTCAACGTTTGCGTGCCGTAGTAATATACAATATATGCCTGATTCGACGAATCCGCCTTGGTATACAAGGCACCTTATAAATTTAAAGAATAGTATGAGTAGACTTTTAAATAATTATAGATTATCTGGCTTTACAGTTAGTTATTCAAGATACTTAGGAGCTTGGTCCAATTTCACCGTGCATAACGCAGAATGTTATAGGAGATATATTCGCCGCTGCCGGATTCAGTTTACTCAGGATCCGAAGCAGTTTTATAACTTTGTAAACACTAAGCGTAAACATGTATCTTTTCCCCCACTGCTTACGTTTGAGAACTCTTATGCGAACACTGATCAGGCAAAGGCCAATCTCTTTGCACAGTTTTTTCAAACTACGTATTCATCTAGCCAACCGGCCAACCTTATATTTCGCCCATCTTTCGATCAATGTGGTGTGTTATCGGATCTTCTTAAGTTCAGGCCCGTGTATTCGCCAGGCCCTGATGAAGCACCAGGCTGTGTTCTGAAGAACTGCGCCGAGGCTCTGTGCAAACCGCTCGTTAAACTTTTTAATCTATCGCTGGAAACTTCAACTTTTCCCTTTATGTGGAACGATTCTTTTATTATTCCGCTGCATAAAAAAGGGACAAAAATCCGACGCTGAAAATTATAGAGGCAACCCTAAATTGGTAGCAATTCCAAAGCTTGGTTCCGGAATGGCTTACAAACAAACGTCATTTACACTGACTTTAGTGAAGTATTTGACTCTGTTAACCATTCGCTTCTTATAAGTGACCTCAGTCTTTTGGGATTCCCAACTGATCTTCTTATCTGGATTTCGAGCTACTTATCTGGGAGAACCCAACGTGTCTTCTTTACAGATGTTACCTCGCGTTTAGTCCGCGCAACATCTGGGGTGCCCCAAGGAAGCCATCTTGGACCCCTTCTTTTTGCACTGTTTATTAAGGATTTGCCCCTTGCCTTAACTAATTCACTTGCACTTAAGTACGCTGATGACGTTAAGCTATGTCTTCAGTATAAATTCACTAGTGCCCAGTCTAGACTTCAATCCGATTTGGATAAACGTCGAAATTGGTGTGTAGCAAAAAACCTAAAGCTTAATGGATCGAAATGTAAACTCATGTCAATTTACCGATCTAGTCCTCCCCAGGCTATGTTTTTTCTCTAGAACGATTCTAGAACGATTAACTCTGGTTAACGATCTAGGTTTCCTATTAGATTTGAGACTTAAAATTACCGACCATTTACCTACCATGGCTAATAAAGCTATGGGTGTTCTTGGTTTTATTAAAAGATGGTCAAAAGAATTTAATGACCCGTACATAACTAAAACGTTATATACATCATTGTTCGGTCCGATTCTTGAGTATGCATCGTGTGTCTGGAGTCCTCAATACGGAGTTCACCAAGATCACACAAAAAAACTTCCTGACTTTCCCTCTCAGGGGACATAATTGGGATGAAAATCTTTACCTTCCCCCTTATCGTAGTAGACTTTTACTAATCAACTTACCATCATTAACAAACCGTAGAACGATGCTGGGTGTCATGTTTCTATATAATCTTATTTATGGAAATATGGACAGCCAGCATTTACTAATACGCGTTTATTTTAACGTTCCTAGTAGAAGGACTAGAAACTTTTGTCCTCTACCCCTCAGCCATTATAGTTCGACATATCCGTCCCAACACGATCCGTTCAGGGTATTATGTTCGGACTACAATGGTCTCTACCACATCTTTTCACTTTGCTCCACTAACAATCCTAAATCGCTTATATTGAACGCCTTATCTGTGCAACACTCTTCCTCGTGATATCTTTCTCCTAATCCTCGCTTAAACTATCTCGGATCTATTTCCGCGATTTGAGCCGTACGTTACGCGGCAGCGTCTCTCGGTCGGTTGGACGGGAGGTGGGCTGTTCGTATGCAGTGGGAACCGCGCTAGAGCCCATGATCAACGGATGAACACATCTCAACGGCGGGAAACACGACAACACCGGAGGATTCGGAATGAACAAATTCGACAAATGGCAAAGGCTAATAAACTTTAGGATGGACCGCCAAAATCGATTGGATGCCTTTCAAAGGCAGTAACAACAGAATATGGATGCAAAGGCAGAACTTTCGGAGGATGATATGGAACAGGAACGAAAACAACAGTGTTATAGGATTCGATCATCGGTGATTGATCTTTATCAGGTTCTAAAGAAAGGACCAACGGAAATTTGTATCTACTGGTAAGGTAAGGTGGATTATACATCCTTGCTGTCTCCTCTAAACTTCCCTTAAACGTTGGCAACGCTTTCTATTTGACGAGGAAATTTCCCAGCCCGTTCGGCAAATATAAGTTTGCAACACCTGCCGTCGTGCCGTCTCTTTAAGCAAACTCCCATCACTCTTCCTTTCGAATGGTTTCGACTTTTCCTCGAAGAGCGCCTGATTTCACCGAGAATCCCTTTCATGAAAATGATTTCTCTCGACTATGAGAGTCAATGCGGTCCTAGGCGCTGTAGTGAACGTTCCAATTTCAGTTTCTGACATTGTGACTGCACCTTCGCGGTCTTTCGACTCTTCTCATGTCATTCAAGTCCATTTAAAAAGGAGGCTAAAGTACGCTTACAATTTCATGACTGAAACTATTCGACCCGCGCGGGTCCTTGAAGCTGTACGGTACTTAGTGAGCTTTACAGAAAGCACAACATTTCACTTAGCGAGTCATGGCTAACACAACTTCAAGGAAGTTATGAAATTCCTCAAGATCTTAAATCCGTTTTTACGACCGTCGTTGCGTTGGTTCTTAAAGTTATATATATGTATAAATTTTACGAAATGCAGCGTATACAATATTCAATTTCCATTGCTTTACGCAAAAAATCCGGAGCAGTTACCACTGGTAATCTGCGAGATGAGTCTTTTGTACAAAGACTTGTGCATTCAATTATTTAGACTCCCCCCGTTGGTTTCCAATGATGATCCTTGCTTGCTAACTCGGTCCCTCAACTATAAACAAAGACAATATTATCCGCGCGGTTCCCACTGCATACGTACAGCCCACCTCCCGCCCAACCGACCAAGGGGCGCCTGCCGCATAACGTACGGCTTGAATCGCGGGAATAAATTCGAGTTAGTAAATAGAAGTTTAAATAGAAGGATAATAAAGAAAACGAGGAAGAATTAGTGTGCTCTTGAAGGTAATTTAAAATGGAAGTTTTCATATTTAACAGGGATGAAAGAGAAATGATATGATACAGACCATTATAGTTCGAACATAAAATCCTAAGGGGATTATGCTCTGCATATGTCGATCTACAATGGCTTAAGAATAAAGGACTAAAGTTTCTGGTCCTTGTATTCGGAACGTTAAACTGTAAGCGTGTTAGTAAGTGCTGGCTATTTACATCACCATTAATAAGGTTGTGTAGGAAAACGACACCCAGCATTGTTCTACGATTTGTTAAGGAGGGTAAGTTTATTAGTAGGAGTCTACTATTATACGAAGGTAGGTGAAGATTTGCGTCCCAGTTAAGTCCCCTAAGAGCAAATAATAAGAAGTTCTTTTGTACGGATTCTATGCGGTCTTGATGTACACCATATTGGGGACACCAGACACATGAACCGTACTCCAGTATCGGACGGACCAAGGATATAAATAAGCTTTTAGTAATATAAGGGTCGTTAAATTCTTTAGCCTTTCAAAACATAAGTCAAGAAGCCGACCTAACGAATTTCTAACATGGTTGATCTGGCCTAGGGACAAGTCAAAGATGCCCGCCGTGAAATCATGATGGGTGGAAAGTGATAGAAAAGTTACATTTTCAGTAATTGACCAATTGAGTTCTGGTAAATTAAAGTCGCCTAGAACTACCAGAAGGTCAGTATCTGACATAAGATTGGAAACAGACTGTATAGCCGACAAGTGATACCAGTATGTAGGCGGCTCGGAAGATGGTGGGATGTAAGAACATGTAATAAACAAAGATTGAGCAGACAATATGACTTTAGCGCAAATGAATTCGAAATCACCAAACTCTGGTAACTTTACCTCTTCAGAAACGAAATTGGAGTCAATAGAAATTAAGACTCCTCCTCCTCTTCGCAGAGGTCGGTCACGTCTAAAAGTGGTGTACCTACTTGGAAAAACTTCGGAGCAAAAGATCTCCGGCTTTAACCAGGTTTCAGTGAAGACTATAATATGGGACGCAAAGGAGAGACTATCAGAATAGAGTCTAGGGAGCTTGCTACGTAGACCCCGACAATTCTGATAGGTAAGATTGATAGAACGTGTTAGTTTTTTGAAGAGTCGGATTGGACAGATGTTGGGAGCTTGACTCCAGCAGGCTTCGAATTTTTTTTCTTTACCTTACTCGGCTGATGCTCTTGTACAAATATGTCCTCTGGCCAAAAGCCAGGCGAACATAGCGTCACAAACATCGGCACTGGCACTCGTATCATGAAGGATGACATGCGCCTCGAGTAGGAGTATTTAAATTTCCTAATGTCTTCCACTCTAATAACGGCCTTGGTTTTGGCTTTGATATAAGCCGAGATATCAATCTCCGAGGTATCAGGGGCTAGCCGTGAGACAAATATTTGTCTAACAGGTAGGATAACCTGTAATGGTTTTGGAGCCACGGTCTGTAATGCCACGGCATCAGTCCGTTACGGGGGTCCGGGCGGTGGGTTACCATTTCTAGTGGAAGCTATGGGGGTTAATTCAAGGGTATTCCTGGGAATCACTTGAAGTGATGCTATGGAGGACAAAGCAGACAAGTTATGCTCTGCTACGGTAAATTTGGGTGCTGACTTTTTATTTACCGTCCCTGCTCTTGGAGTAGCAAGGGAAATGAGCGGCTGCATTATTGCGGGGGGGTCCAGCTGTCCCGCGATCTCTGGAGCTGCGACTTCCCTAGTAGCAGATTTTTTCCGCTTAGGAGATTCATTCAACCGCTGAAGGCTATTGAATTGAACATCCAGCGCACTGAGTTGATTGTTGATTTTTCGGAAACCAACGATCAAGTCTTTAAACCCACTCTTGGTATGTCGCATGAATGATCTCATTTCATCTTGGACAGCTCGGCACCCACTGCAGCAATAATGGAGGCCAACACGGCGGGATATGGCATCCGAGACAGATGCAGTAAGACCAGCACATTTGGCATGTGAGACACTTTCGCATAGCCAACAATAGATGCTGGCCTTGGACGCAGATATCAGCTTATTGCACCATTTTAATGAGCAGACAACATTGTATTCCATTTTAAAACATTAATTAGCAAATTAGCAAAAATTAATTTATAATTTTTAAATATTCTATTATTTTTTTTTATTTTAAACAAATAAGCCTTCAACCACTGTACCAACTAAGGTTAATAAAAGGTAGGTAGAGGAGAGTTAGTAAAGAGAGAGCTACGGGAGAGCGCAAGTGTAAAGAAATGCGCGCAAAAAGATAAGAGCAGAATTAACTGCAAAAATTCAAAGGCAGAGAATGAAAAAGAAGCAGATCTATATTTGGATTGCGACTTTTTAATTTTATTCAATGCTCACCCAAATATTGCATTGCACAAGCGCGTAGCGATACGGGTATAACTTTAACATTAAGACACAAGTGTTTCAATTAATGTTTCAAACCCGCGTTTGACAAGAATAGAATTTATCGCAAGCGCAAAAAATAATCACGACCGTTCGCTATGAAGTGAAGGAAGAGAGTGATAGTGATATGCATATGTATTGTTTGTAAAAATATATTGTACGAATACGTTGGTGGAGGGGCCGGTGCACCGCGGTGTAGGGAAAAGCAGGTTGATTTTAACCATATATCAGTCTGTGACTTGGCGAGCCAATAAGCTTCCTGGTGCAACGGATTCGGCAAAGGTGTTATTATATGCTTCAACTGGAAAATCTGCTTTTTGAATTAGAGGATTAACTCTTCAATTAGAGTTTTCTCTTCCAATTAATCAGGCCTCAGGTCCCTAAAGCCCTTAAGCAATGATAGTTTAAATACAATTCATTGCAAATTGATAGATTTTTTTTTTTTTTTCGCGCGGTTCCCACTGCATACGTACAGCCCACCTCCCGCCCAACCGACCGAGGGGCGCCTGCCGCATAACGTACGGCTCGAATCGCGGGAATAAATTCGAGTTAGTATAATGAGTATAGTATATAAGTTTAAATAGAAGGATTATAAAGAGAACGAGGAAGAATTAGTATGTTCTTGTAGGTAATTTAAAATGGAGGTTTTCAAATTTGACTGGGAGGAAAGAGAAATAATATTATACAGACCATTGTAGTTCGAACATAAAATCCTAATGGGGTCATGCTGTGCATATGTCGATCTACAATGGCTTAAGAATAAAGGACTAAAGTTTCTGGTCCTTCTATTCGGAACGTTAAACTGTAAGCGTGTTAGAAAGTGCTGGCTATCTACATCACCATTAATAAGGTTGTGTAGGAAAACGACACCCAGCATTGTTCTACGGTTTTTTAAGGAGGGTAAGTTTATTAGTAGGAGTCTACTATTATACGAAGGTAGGTGAAGATTTGCGTCCCAGTTAAGTCCCCTAAGAGCAAATCATAAGAAGTTTTTTTGTACGGATTCTATGCGGTCTTGATGAACACCGTATTGGGGACACCAGACACATGAACCGTACTCCAGTATCGGGCGGACCAAGGATATAAATAAGCTTTTAGTAATGTAAGGGTCGTTAAATTCCTTTGCCCATCTTTTAATAAAACCGACAACACCTTTAGCCTTATTAACCATTGAAGAAATATGGTCGGAAAATTTAAGTTTTATGTCTAAGAGGACACCAAGATCATTAACCTGAGTTAATTTTTCTAAGGCAATCCCAGAGAGATTGTACGAAGCCTGGTGAGGACTAGTACGATAAAAAGACATAAGTTTGCATTTTGATCCGTTAAGTACTAAGTCATTAGCTAAACACCATTTTTGAAAATTGTCAAGATCGGACTGGAGTCTGTTTTGGGCAGACGGGAACTTATATTGCAGACAAAGCTTAACATCGTCTGCGTACATTAGTACCAGCGCGTTCGTTATGGATGGGGGCAAGTCGTTTATAAAAAGAGTGAATAGTAATGGGCCAAGATGGCTTCCTTGAGGGACACCAGATGTGGCACGGACTAAGCGGGAGTATTGATTTTTAAATAAGACTCTCTGTGTTCTTCCATTTAAATAACTGGAGATCCACGTAATGAGGTCGGTTGAGAATCCCAAAAGATTTAGTTTACTCAACAAGAGTGAGTGATTAACTGAATCAAATGCTTTACTAAAGTCTGTGTAAATAACATCAGTTTGAAGTCCCTTTTGGAAGCCATCTAAAACAAAGGATGTCAACTCCAATAAATTAGTGGTGGTTGAGCGACGCTTAATGAAACCATGCTGACATGGAGAAATTATTGATGAGCATAGGTGTTGCAAATGAGGAGTTATTAATTTTTCGAATAACTTTGGAATCGCTGACAATTTTGAGATGCCTCTGTAGTTGGCTGCATCGGATTTTTTCCCCTTTTTGTGCAGAGGAATTATGAAAGATTCCTTCCATTTAAAGGGGAAAATCGAAGATTCCAAAGATAAGTTAAATAGTTTTTGAAGAGGTTTGCACAGAACCCTAGCACAGTATTTTAGCACACAGGCTGGTACTCCGTCGGGGCCTGGCGAATAAACTGGTTTTACCTTTTGAAGATCCAATAGTATATTGTTTTCAGAAAGAAATGGAACAAATATACTATTAGTTGGTTGAATGTTGTAAGCGTATGGCTGATCTGAAGTGTTAGGAGGTAAATAAGTTGTTTGGAAAAATTTTGCGAATAAATCCGCAATGGCCTGATCCGAAGTCACTGATAAATTTTGATACGTAAGTAGGGAAGGAAAAGATACATGTTTACGCTTCGTGTTTACAAAGTTATAAAACTGCTTTGGATCCTGAGTGAACTGAATCCGACAGCGGCGAATATAATTTTTATAACATTTGGCGTTATGCACGGAGAAATTTAGCCGAGCTATTAAGTATCTTGAGAAATCTATGCTGCTACAGGTTCTTTTATATTTATTTAAAAGCCTGTCTTTATATGTTTTTAATTTTGTTAGGCACCTTGTAAACCAAGGTGGATTATTTGTAGCGGACGGATATTTCCACGGCACGCTTAAGTCAAAAAATGAATTTAATGTCAAATAAAATTTATCTAGGATGATATTTATATCAGTGCATGCCAGAATATCGGACCAGTCAAAAGTATCAATTAATAAATTAAGTTTACGAAAATCAGCCTTACGAAAACAACGAATCTTCTTTGATACGCAGGAAGTCTTCTGATTGACACCAGAATTTGTTTCAATTGAAACTTCAAGCGTTGGGTGGTATGGATCTTCAGGGGTTGAGAGGGGCAACGCTCTGGAAAGTGTGGTACTATCTGGATCAGATACAAAACATAAGTCAAGAAGCCGACCTAACGAATTTCTAACATGGTTGATCTGGCCTAGGG
>JAJJHT010009452.1:0-147226 GCA_021223865.1 Drosophila pandora | reverse complement strand
GCTCTGCTACGGTAAATTCGGGTGCTAACTTTTCATTTACCGTCCCTGCTCTTGGAGTAGCAAGGGAAATGAGCGGCTGCATTATTGCGGGAGGATCCAGCTGTTCCGCGATTACTGGAGCTGCAACTTCCCTAGTAGCAGATTTTTTCCGCTTAGGAGATTCATTCAACAGCTGAAGGCTATTGAATTGAACATCCAGCGCACTGAGTTGATCGTTGATTTTTCGGAAACCAACGATCAAATCTTTAAACCCACTCTTGGTCTGTCGCATGAATGATCTCATTTCATCTTGGACAGCTCGGCACCCACTGCAGCAATAATGGAGGCCAACACGGCGGGATATGGCATCCGAGACAGATGCAGTAAGGCCAGCACATTTGGCATGTGAGACACTTTCGCATAGCCAACAATAGATGCTGGCCTGGGACGCAGATATCGGCTTATTGCACGATTTTAAAGAGCAGACAACATTGTATTCCATTTTAAAAAATTAATTAGCAAATTAGCAAAAATTAATTTATAATTTTAGATATTCTATTATTTTTTGTTTTTTATTTTAAACAAATAAGCCTTCAACCACTGTACCAACTAAGGTTAGTAAAAGAGTAGGTAGAGGAGAGTGTTAGTAAAGAGAGAGCTACGGGAGAGCGCAAGTGTAACGAAATGCGCGCAAAAAGATAAGAGCAGAATTAACTGCAAAAATTAAAAAGGCAGAGAGTAAAAAAGAAGCAGAGCTATATTTGGATTGCGACTTTTTAATTTTATTAAATGCTGACCCAATATGGCACTGCACAAGCGCGTAGCGATACGGGTATAACTTTAATATTAAGACACAATATTAATAATGAAAACAAAGTGTTTAAATTAAGATTTCAAACCCGCGTTTGGCAAAAATAGAGTTTATCGCAAGCGCAAAAAATAATCACGACCGTTCGCTATGAAGTGAAGGAAGAGAGTGATCTCCAGTTAATTATAATCGATGAAATTTTCATGGTTGGCTCAAAAAGGCTTTCATTTTTGGATCAAAGGCTTCGTCAAATTTTCCGATGCCCAGACTTGTTTTGCATGAAAATCAATTATATTTTTTGGAGACCTAAAGCAGCTTTCCCCAGTTGGAGACAGTTGCATATTTTCGGAGAGGACGAATAATCCTTACAGCGTTTTAGCGGGAAATTGCCTATGGGCCAACTATGGAGCAAGTATTTTGAGCTCACAGACATAATGCGTCAAAGAGGGGATCATGCATTTGCACAAGCCTTAAATAATTTATCTGAGGCTTATATGAAAATGGCAAAAATAGAGCTTCTAATTCATTTTTTTATTTTCCATTCATTTATTTTCTTCTAACGAAGAAGTAAACCATTACAATTCCACAAAATTTGCGCAAATTGGGACGGAAGAGTTGGTTTCCACTACAGTTGATACAGTGAAAACTGCGAACATATCTGCACGAAATAGAGAAAATATGTTTAGATATGCTCAAAATATGAAAACCTCTGAACCTCAGTGTTTACCATATGTTCTTCATCTCAAAACAACTGCCAAATATATGGTTACCGTTAATTAGTGTTTAACAGAAACGAAGAAAACTGCCTATTTTACCATAATGTTGAGTCTCTTTGAAGCCATCGTGAAGATATTTTTAACGACCCTATTATTTGTTCTGAAAACTTTCTTTGTTTTGTCGAAACTTGGACTCTTCTCAGCGAAAATTTCTCTTTCCAAGATTTCGATATTATAAAATGAATTGATAGCAATCCATTAAATGGTTTCGGGAAAAATGGAATAACTATTTATGCCAAGCAAAACTTTTCTGAGAATGTAATGTTTTTATTTGAGACAAATAAGTCTTTAAATCCTAGAACCATATATCAACCGATTTCTTTTAAATATCTTGATACATCTTTTATTGTTTTTTATAGGAATCCTGCGTATTCTATAACAAAATTTCGAAAATAAGTTTTGGGGCATGAAGCAAGAATACGCAGTTTAGAAAATAATAGCAAAGTGGTAATATTAGGAGATTTTAAAATATGCCGATCCAGAAGCACTGATCAACTTGAAGAGGCTTTAAGTGAATCGATAACCAATCAATAATATTGCAACTAAAAAAAAGTTTAACGCAAATTGATTGGATGTTTGCTGAAAATGAGCTGAGGATTCATAATAAACATCACGACAACCAGCAACAATCCTTCGTTTTAATTATTTCATAAAATATACTATACATTCATCGAATTTGTAAAAGAATTTCGAATGAAATTTATAAATCTTTACCACATGAAAAGCATTATCGAATAAACGCATTTTCCCAAAGTTGACATTACCATAGATGAAAAATTCGCATATTGAATTTATAGGTATGTTGAAATTAGATTTATTTGGTAACTCCTGTGGTAGCTATAGGATATAGTCACTTAAAAGTATTAAATATTTACCATGATGGTAAAACTGATCTATATTATTACCCTCTGCAAGCGTATAAAAATTCTGAAGAAAGTTTAAGTTTAATTTTGAAGAAAACACTAAAAAAAACGCTGTTTTCAATAATTTAGTTATGTAGCAACTAACAGATATAGTCGGACGATGTTTATGCAATTTGGTAGCTACAATATGTGGACCAAAAATATAATCGGCGAAAAGTCCCAACCCCCCAACTTAAAAAAAAACTAATGTAAAAAAAAAAAGATTATGGAATTTCCGATCGTTCAGTTATATGGCAGCTATAGGATATGGTGGCCTGATTTTTATGAAATTTTGTTAATAAAATATGTTGGCCAAAAAAAAATTCTGCGGTGTGGAAGAAACGTGAAAGGTACGGTTCCCCCAAGAGCAGAATAAAGTAGAAACGCCGAGGAACTTAGCTGTTCTTGAAGGGCAGCGTGGTACGGCGAACAACAAAAGGGGCGTAAGAAAGAATTAAAGGTGGGATCAGATTGAAGGGGAATCTTCCAGAACGAAGCAACTATGTCCTTGCTAGGCTGATAGTCCGTTATATGTGAAGCTAAAACAGCCTCAATTTCCACTGAATATGTGCTAAGGCGGGACTTCAAGCACACATTAACGGACGCTCCATCTGTTTCAAATCTAGCGCCGTCGAAACCGGCCACCGTTGTGGAGCATTCGGAGCGGCCAAGCTGAAGTTCATTCGCCAGCCGCGACGATATGAGATGCACTTGTGAACCGGAATCCAATAAAACTCAGCAAGGCAGGAAGTCTCCAGATCGACCACGAACGAGTACATTGGCTGTTGGCAGGAGCACTGTTAATTGAGGGATGGGTTCGCACCAGCAACTGGACCGATGGGATGTGAGACTCGTGCGGGTGAAACCAGCCCGCGAGGGTGCAACAGAATATGATGACGGTGATTGCACGTCGAGCAGCGGGAAGCTGAGCATCCGCGAGCGAGATTGTCATCCTCCAGACAAACAAAACAGCGAGCCAGACGCTGCACTTCGTCGTACCGTTCCTCAATTGGCAAAGCACTGAAATTTGGACAAGAAGGAAGCTCGTGCGCCGAAACACCACACAGGACGCATAGAGCAGGACTGGCGTTAATAACCATGCACGGATCGGTTATTGGACGATCCACCTCGGCCTACTTGGTTAACTAGTGAATACGCCGCCAAAGAAAAGTCAACGCTTTCGAGAGTCCGGCACCTTTGCTCTAAGAATCGTGCCATAGACTTCCAAGACGGAAGGCTGTCATCAGTGCTTCCTGCCAGAGAGTCTTCCCATTTGGCCTTTGTAGCATGGTCCAGCTTTTGGAAGATCATCTGGATGAGAAGGCACCCTTGAATTTCGGCCGACGTCCCGGAACTCATGAGGGCCCGCATGTGTCCATTGAATCGGTCGGATAACTCCTGAAGAGTAGCAACGGATCCCGACTCAACCACCCTTAGCTGCAGGATCTCGTTGATGTCAGCCTGGAAGATTAACCGACGGTTGCTGAAACGGTTGCGCAAAAGGTCAAGGGCAACATCATAGTTAGCGTCGGTAATCTCAAGCGCCCTCACAGTCTCCAGGGCTGAGTCCCGCAGGCAGGAAATGAGCCACCTGAGCTACTTCATCTTGGTCAAGTGCGGGTGACTGTCAATGGTTGTACTAAACAGGGCGCCGCTGAATGTTGGCATCGGCAACGGTGGCAAAGAGGAGGCTGGCTTGTATGGCATTGGCGATAAACTGGCACTGTCGAGAAATTTGGAGTGGGCAGCGATTCTCATGCAGCGCTTGGCAACCTCTACCTGAATTTTCACTTGCACATTAGTCGCCAGCTGCGACAATCTCCAATACAGATCACTCCCGATCTCGCTAAAATTAAGCTCCTCCAATTCTTCTTGAAGCGCGGTGAACGCTTCTCCACTGACTCCAGCGCCATAATGGTACAATCCTCAGTCCGCGCCGCAGCCTTCACTTTATGATGCAGCGCCTCCATCTCCTGGCAGGTCACCTCTGCTCTTCTCCGCAGCCTCCTTTTCCGGTTTGCGGCAGCAGCTCCAATAGTCTCAGCTCCAGACTCCATTATTCGATTAAAATTCAACTTGTAACAACAACAAGGGCGTTTTCTTTTCACTTTTAATGCTGATCACAATAATCAACCGGGATGAAATCACGTCGGGGTCACCATATGTTGTTCTATGAATAGTTTTTAATATTTTTTCAATATATTTATTTTGGGTTTAATTTAACTCCAAATCACAACAAACGCAAAACCAAGAGCTTGCGCAGAAGCTCAACCAAAGCTCCCCAAAGCGCATACGCTACAAATAACAATAAAGCGCATGCGAAACTGGGAGAAAAAACAGAGACGAAAATATGCTGATAACAACAGCTGCAGCTTAGAATATTATAATTATTTTATATGCATTCTTTGGTGGCTGTTTGGCCCAACAAATATCGAATAGATTTATTGGATTTAATTTATGAATTTTGTAAATTTACAAAGTTTATTTAATATTTAAACGTGAGCTGTAGGCATTTTAATAATTAATAGAATAAAAGTTAGTTACATTTCAGTATCAAGCATTAAAAAATTTATTCAGAACTTGCAATTAACAAAATAAGGCTAATGTGATTACGAAACTGACCGGACGTGTTTGGCGCGAGCTCCAGGAAACCGTGGAAAATGTATACAAAATCATAAATGAATAAAATAAATCGAGGATTACCCACGATACGCGAAAAGTTGAAAAACAAACAAAAGACAAACTTAATATAACAACAAGATGAAACGCAAACAACAGACAAAACATAGCAAAGGGCTCGGTCACACAGACTGGAATGGATCGCAGAATAGACCGCAGAATAATCCAGCTTTGGCAAAGCTTCTTTTGACCACTAAACACTACCAAGGGTATCTTATATGTCGATGCTCTATTATCTGGGATAGGAAATCCTAGTTATACATTCTACCGAACATATCAACCGGATAGCAAAGCTCCAGCAAACCATCGTCCTAATCAGAGATCAAACATGACCTTTAAGCCTCAAACATACGTACTGGGGGTCGCGTCTTGTTACTCCTAAAGGTAGGAGTACTTCTAAGGGTACAATGGAATAATAAATTTTACAAAATAGAATAGATTTTAGAAACAAAATAGACTATGTTTCCTTATTACCTTATTGATTTTGCGGTGAGAAAAAATATATCTTACGATCTAATACTCACAGCACTTGTTTGTTGTATTAATGCTTAAAGCCATGAAATAACTAAACAACTCTTCAGGCTGTCGTTGCCAAAGACTAACTGGCCTAAATATGGAAAGTATGTGAGGAAGCTACTTGCTCACTTGATCACGCTCTTCCGAAACAGGCAGAAAATGCACAGCTGCGATACATACAAAAACTTTCGCCAACAAGAATAAAGAATCCTTCAAAGAACCATCCAATGGAAACCAAAGGTTTCACGAAGAAAGTCTTTGAGATGCTGCGTCCTCAGCGAGCGAAACATAGTTGAAGAATTCGTTACCCATCGCCAAACTATTTTCCAACCAAGTGTCGTCTGTAAACTATTTAATGATGAAATGAATCATTCACTTGGCTAATTTTTTGCCAAAGAAGTGAAAGAAATCTCTCAATACAATGATACCAAAGCCCTGAAAG
The DNA here is from genome assembly GCA_021223865.1 of Drosophila pandora. Lineage (NCBI taxonomy): Eukaryota > Metazoa > Arthropoda > Insecta > Diptera > Drosophilidae > Drosophila > Drosophila pandora. Next base: position 141,124 of record JAJJHT010009452.1, on the reverse strand, counting down.
GGATACACAATTCCGTCATCAAACAGACAAAAAAGCCTACTATCTTGCTTGTCGAAAAATGACTTCTAATTTGCATAATAACATACCTGAAAGCTCACAATATTATTCCGGCACCCCAATTTGGCTTCAGAAAAACCATGAAACCATCGAGCAAGTAAATAGAACTATATCAGAAATACGCCCAGCTTGAGAATTATTTGGGGCACCATGTTCTCAACGAATACATAACCAGGCTCCTGTGCATCATCGCAGTAAAAGACGAGATCGAGAAGCAAAAGTGTATGGTCCAAATTCTCTTGCTCAGAGATTACCTCGGTTTTTAAAAGATCCTTCCTGTGATGCAACGACCTCCTAACCCAGTAATAGTTTCCTTTTAGGGCTTTCTCTACACTAGTATACTAGTACTCTACATTATATATGAAAAAATAATTGTTATTTTCTGAGCTAAAAAATTAAAAATTATCGGTCTTCTCGAAGCGAGAAAATTAAAATTTAAAACAAGAAAGGAAAGCTAACTTCGGGCGGAGCCGAAGTTGATATACCCTTGCAGTTGTGCCATTTCCGACCGTTCAGTTATATGGCAGCTATAGGATATAGTCAACTTGATAGCTCTAAAACTGAGAGACTAGTTTGCGTAGAAACCGACAGGCAGACGGACAGACAGACAGACGGACATGCTTATATTGACTCAGGATGTGATCCTGATCAAAAATATTTATACTTTGTAGGGTCAGAGATGTATCCTTCACTGCGTTGCACACTTTTGACCAAAATTATAGGATAGGGTAGGGCAAGGGTATAATAAACATTATTTATGATTTATTATTTTCGCTCAAAAATATCGCTAAATTCATGATTCCGGACTAAGTGTTAAAATTTTTGGACATAGGAGTGCAAGTCTCCATAGACCAAGTAGGTCCAAAATAACACTATCATTTTTCCGCGAGAATATGGTGGATCGCCACATGGAGCCATATTTTCTGCAATTTGGCATGGTACAGCCCTGTGACCGTTTTGCCCTTCTTCAGGTGGTCGATGTAGATCACACCTTTCTCTTGCCCGAAATTTCATGCTGGATATGACCCACGCGGTCTTTTGAGATGCCTACTATCTCAGCTATCTCGCGCATCTTCAATAGGCGGTCTGCCAATACGAGATCATGTTTTTTTGTTACGTTATCCTCCGTGGTAGCCGTTTTCAGGGCACCTGGGCGTGGCTCTTCAAAAATCGACATGAAATTTTGACAGTAGCCGTCTACGAGAATGTACTACGCGATAGTAAATTTCTCTTGCGATAGTGACGTCATCGGGCAGTGAGGCTAAGTACTTATTGGACTATCTCGTATACTAAGGCCTACGGTTCGTAACCTAAGTACACTTCCGTGCCTACGTACACTTATTTAACTAAAGTAAAAAAAATTATATATTTTAAATTTTAAAATCAAGGAAAACAACCATTTCAACTCTCATATATAAAATACATTTTATTTTTTAATTACAGACACTGCCTTATATAAAGATCAATATTTTCCTTTGTTACATCGTGGGAAAAAAAATGCATGCTAATGTCACATCAGATCGAGGAAGTGGTGCAGGAGGCTCTTGGAGACTACCACCAGATGAAACCTTACAAGTGCAAGATCCCAAACAAAAAGACCATGATCTTGATTTAGATGAAGGTCACAATTGGAGAAGTATAATCTTTTCTCTAATTGTAATTAGTTTTGTAATCGCTGGTATAATTACTGCTATATATTTATTGGGGTATAAATTCGAAACTTAAAATAAGTATTAAGTTCTAGAAATATTTATTTTTTAGATATGTCGATGAGCTTTTATATTGGTCAGGACGCAGGATGATCCTAGATGAATACTTACAGGGAGATTTAATGCCAACAAGATTAGCACCATCTTGGGTTACTACTCGTAAATATGTATTCCAGTCCGACGATGGTGGGTTGGCAATCTTGGATACAACTACCAACTTAATAAATGTTTTAGTAACTAATCATACTCTTCGCCAATTGAATGTTCATGGGTATTTATGCTCCAAAGATCTTAAGTATGTTTTATTTAAGCATAACGTAAAAAAAGTAAGTAAGGATTAATTTAACATAAATAAATAGACATAAACCTTTTTTTTTAGACTTTTCTAAAATCATTTACTGCATTCTATACAATTTATGATGTGGAAAACGATCATCATATGCCCGTAAAAGTAAAAAACTCATTAAAGGTTCAAAGAACTCGACTGCAATATGCTGCTTGGCTTGGAAATACAACCGCAATTATATTTGTTATAGAAAACGATATATTTATCCGTCAATCTCCTCTTATAGAGAATGATATAAGAATTACTTCAACTGGAAACGAAAATAAAATCTACAATGGTGTTCCCGATTGGCTGTACCAAGGTAATTTTTTTTATAAATTGAAACTTTCATTTATTAAAAAAAGGTATTGATCGATTTTATATTCAAGCAGAGGTTTTAGTACAATTTTTAACCATATTTTACCAATGATTTTTGAATTCATAAACGAGTTATCAGGGCGAAAACGGTACGGTTATAGCTCTTTAAGCATTTCGTACTACTCCTTAAAACTCCTACTGCTGGAAATGTTATGTTCCTACTGCTATTTTGCCATAAACTTTGAAAACTGGCTTCCACTCCGCAAATAAAACTTTAATGAATGCATTTAATTACACTCATTGATATGTGCTTCGGTTCTGACAAAATTTCTTGTTTCTTTAAATCTAGTATCTCAACATAAACCTTATATAAAATAGTAACAATTTTAAAACAAAACCTCCATATCACAAGCATATTTCTAAGAGGAAAAAAGTAAGCGAGTGACTCGCTCCTGAGCAGTACAGAACGACTGTCCTGGAAATCCTAACCAGTGCCTAGCTGGCACCGGGCTCACCTGAGCCTGAGTATTATCCGTTAATTAAGAATTTACTATAAATTACTTTAAATTAATAAATAAGAATTAACCCGGGTTTTTTATTTGCATTGCATATGCGTTCCAAACAGGACTTGTAAAAAAACCATACAAAATTTTATTTTCGGCAAAATAAACTTATTTTAGTATTGGATAACTAACTATATATAACCGTGCACACACATTTCGTTGGCCCAAATGTTCGGTCAAAATGCTATAAATCGATATTTTGGAGACTTTCAAATCCATTCCATAAATATCAATGATCAAAGAAAAATTAAAGTTTCCAGAGAAAGATTAAAAAATTTAAAATGTGATTCGCACAAGGCCTCGGCATAGTTCTTTAGAACACAGCGTGTTACTCCATCGGGGCCTGGCGAATGCACGGGCTTAACCTTAGGAAGATCCGAAAATAATCCACTTTCATTAAGAGATGGGCAAAATATTAGGTTGGCTGATTGAATATTAAAAGAGTAAGGCTGAGCCGGAATCATGGTAGGTGAATACGTAGCTTATTAAACTGTGCAAAGATATCGGCCTCTGCGTGATATTCGCGTATAAGATTTCAAAAGTAAGCAGAGGTGGAAAATATACATCAGTGCTTAGTGTTGGTAAAGTTATAAAACTAAAAAATTTCCATCCTGGTTAATTTGATCGAGGGACATGTCAATAAACCCGCAAGGAAGTCTTGGTGCGTTTTAAGCAATAAAGACGGCGAATAATCCACATTAGTTCACATCAGATATGGAAAATTAAAGGCACCCAGAGCTGCCTGGTCAGAATTAGACTGAAGATTAAAAACGAATCGAATAGCGGACACGTGTTGCCAGTATGTTAGCGTTTCGAGCGAAGGTGGTATATAGAAAAAGGTTACGTACAGAGATTGACAGGACAAAATAACTTCAGTGGAAAGAAATTTAATGCCACCAAACTTTTGTGATTTTGCCCTTTCCGAAGCGAAAAATGTGAAAAAACATCACTATTCGATCTACGGTTTGTTAAAGAAGCTTAGTTATTTAATAATAATCTACTAAGATTGGATAGGAGCTATGAAGACTACTATAAAGGCTTGCGTCCCAATGAATCTATACTGAAGACAACGCCTAACGTCATCGGCGTATATTAGAACAGGTGGATTAGTTAAAGCAAGGGGCAACGATAGCTACGAGAAGTTGGGTCGGGTGAAATGATATGTTTTGGAAAAAAAAGTTGCAATCGATTGCCCATCAAATGACCACAAATGACCATCAATAATTTGAAATGACCACCACCCGTTTGGAAAATATTCAAAAACGAACATTTTAAAATTTAACTTGTTGAATTATTTTTTTTAAATCGAAATAAACCAAAATGACCACCAATGGTCATCTTTTAGAATTTTGAAAAAACGATTAGTTTTTAAAATATTTAAGTGTTTAATTTAGCTCCTTTTTTTCACAGGTAAAACAAAATTTTAAAAGAAAAACTACTGAAATAGTTTTCCAATAGTGTGATAAACAATGACCATCAATATTTTCAAATGACCACCTACCGTTTTAAAATTATTTAAAATTGAACATAGTTAAAAATTTTTCAAAAATTTCAAAATCGACTTTTTGAATTTTTTTTTATCAATTTTGAAATAAACGCAATTGACCACAAATGATCATCATTTAGAATATTGAAAAACTTTTCGTTTACTTTACTTTAAAATATTTGTGTTTTTAGTTTTGGTCGTTTTTTTGACAGGTAAAAACAAAATTTTAAAAAACTACTGAATTCGATTTCCATTAGTGTGATAAACAATGACCATCTCAAAACCAAAAGATGACCATCATGGCCCATATCCTAAAACATATAAATTAAAAAAAAAATAGATTTCCATCATTGCCCATCCCTTTAAACTTAAAAATTTAACAAAAAAATCTATGCCCATCATGGCCCACATCTAAAAACTTATAAATTTTACAAAAAAAATCATGTCCACTGTTAGCGTCAACACGACAACATATGGTAAAATAACGAACGAGTAGCAGAACAAGCGAATTGGAAAATGTCATCTCTAATCGTTAGTCACAGAAGAAGCCGAAAGACGAAAACAATTTTTTAAAGCTCGTGTAATTTGATTAAATAAATGTTTTAATAGATTAAAAGCTTGCTATTAGAATTTGTTTTTTTGATATTGTCACATCCTGGGCTGCAATATCCTTTAAAAAATCTTACTCAAACTCCCCGTGTGTGATCTTTGGTTTATTGCCGCGAACTCATCTATTCATACATGAACGGACCACATAAACACAGGCGTCGAAGTTGAATATAAGCGAGTAGTCACCGCGAAAAAAGGATGTATACCTACGAAAACATATCAAACTTTCCTGTGCAATTAACGTGAACAAAAATACAGCTCAGTTCTTTCTTGAATAATAAGGCTGAAAACAGGCATAGCTACAACAAAGACAAGAAGCAAGAAGAACAGAAGTAATAACCATGATATCCCGTGAATACAACCAAACAGAATGCAATGCATACAAAAAGAGTAGTACCGGCAATGATAATATATGGGTGCATTGCGATATTTGCACGAGGTGGTACAACTTTGGCTGCGTTCGAGACGAGAACACCCAGAATACAAAAGGATGGAAGTGCGTCTCCTGCAGTAAACAGCCCCCTGACCCAACCGCGCTGACTGACGCCGACACAGCCGCTGTCCAAAGTGCCGCTTCGCAAAGAACCGTTTCGCTAGACCGTACCAACATCGCTCCGACATCGGAACACTCGACAGGGGCTGTGAAAAAAAAGCACAAGCAACTGCCGACTTCTTTACAAGCTGAACGTGCCAATGAACATATTTTGATACAAACTCTAATGCTACAAATGCTAGAGGAAAAGCGACAGGCCGATCAAAGCTACGCTCTGACCACATCATTCGGTCCTACAAGTACCCAGCTGTCAGCACGTCAAATACTGTCACCCGATCTACCGACATTCAACGGCAATCCGGATGACTGGCCTGCGTTCCTTAGTGCATTTGAAAATAGCACCACTGTAGCTGGGTTTTTAAATGTCAAAAATTCCTCAAGGTAAAGGCACTCGAACTAGTAAAAGGGTAAGCTTTTGCTTCCAGTTATGGTCCCTGACGTCATAAACACGCTCAAGACGTTCTTCGGACGTCCCGATCAGATACTAGAAAGATCAATTAAAAAGGCGAGAAAAATCTCCATCAATAAGGAACGACTTGACACTCTCATAGATTATGCCTTAGCAGCTTAATGACCACCTAAACAACCCCTTGCTGTTGAGAGAGTTAGTAGACAAACTTCCCAGCCATTACAAACTGACCTGGGCTATGCTCCCAAAAGACTCAAGCGCTGCATTGATTAAGTCGTTCAGCGACTGGCTCTATACAATCGCCGAAGCAGCATCCACAGAGACGCCATCAATATACTCCAGGGCCAGCAACGTACACACCCACGTCCAGTACAGCATAGATGCCCAAGATAACTCGGAGTACAATCCACCAAGGTACAACGCTTCGCAAAGGGAAACCACCCATTGCAGCGCCTGCAACAATACACTCCATCCTATCACTGAATGCGAGGCATTCCAAAAGCTCCCTTACAAAAAGAAGCAGGAAATGGTTAGGGAATACAAGCCATGCTTCAAATGCTTGAAGATCCATGGTCGCAGGTGCTTTTCAACTAAGTTGTGTGGGATTGGAGGATGCGAGTCGAGACACCACCCTATGCTGCACAAAGGCGATGCAAATCCTAACATCGTCTCTTCGCACCGAACTAATCCACTCGGAGGGGAACAATATTTTTTTCGTATCGTTCCGATCAAAATGTACACTCATAACTCCTATATTGATGCATTTGCATTTCTAGATGCAGGGTCATCGGTCACACTTATAGACGAAAAATTCTTCAAAAAGTTAAACATCCAAGGTACTTTGGATCCCATCTGCATGCAGTGGAAGAATCAAACGACAAGAAGGGAGAACGAATCCGTTCGCTTTAACATAAAAGTCTCTGGCATAGGCACCAACAGAACATATTTGTTAAACAACATACATACAGTACAAAATTTATGATTACCAAAGCAAACGCTGGACATCAAGGAGTTAACTAATAAATACACTCACCTGCAAAGATTACCGATCGCATCATATACGGATGCTGAACCATTGTTGCTGATTTGAATAGACAATTGGAAGTTAGCCGTTCCCCGGAAAATAAAAGAAGGAAGGTGGAATGATCCCATCGCATCGGTGGAGTGCATGCTCGGGTGGAGTGTGCAAGGATCCGGAAAAGACAATAAACATTTTTCTATGCACCACTGTCAATGCAACTGGACTGAAATTGATAAGGCCGTTAAAGAAAGCTTCAACGTAGAACCCGTAATTCCAAGGACACTTCGCTCTAAAGATGATGAAAAAGCTTTCAAAATTATGCAGGAGACGTGCGTAAAAATCGACGGACGGTACGAAATCGGCCTGCTTTGGCGCCATAAAGATACGGCACTTCCTGAAAGCTACACAAACGCACTAAAACGCCTAAATTGTCTGAAAGCTAAAATTGAGAAGGAACAAGATCTATGAGCAAAAATTCAGGAGCAAGTCAACAATCTGCTGGAAAAAGGCTACGCTATCGAGTTAAAAAATGAAGAAGTCTATCACAACCATAATTGGTACCTTCCAATTTTCATAGCTCATAATCCCAACAAACCCAGTAAGATTCGACTTGTTTGGGATGCAGCAGCTAAATCTCATGGCGTCTCTTTAAATGACTTCATGCTTACTGGTCCGGATCTTTTACATCCACTGTCCGACGTTTTGATGGCATTCAGAGTCGGCAAGATAGCGGTTTGCGGTGATATAGCAGAAATGTTCCATCAGATAAGAATAAAGGAAAGCGACATTCATGTACAGCGTTTCCTGTGGATCGACGAGCGAACGCAAAGTCCAAAGGAATACGTAATGAGAGCAATGTCGTTCGAAATATCTTGCGCCCCTTGTATAGCTTATTACGTCAGGGACAAAAATGCGGAGGATTTCAAGTTGCAGTATCCAAGAGCCTATGAAGTCATCACCCGAGCTCATTACGTCGACGATTATATAGACAGTCTAAACGACGAAGAGGAAGCTACTAAAGTGTCGAAGGTCGAAACTAATACATTCAGTTGGGGGTTACCACATCAGAAACTGGACTTCCAATTCACCCGAAGAGTCAGCCCCAACACAGCCTATAAAGGACTTAAGAGACACTGAGAAAGTCTTGGGTATGTTTTGGGAGCCGGAGAGTGATACTGTAGAATTAATGTAAAAGATTAAGTTTGAATTTTTATTGAAGTCTAGTATAAGTTAGTCTAGGGCGGTGCGGGAGCGCAAGAAAAGCTCACATGCGCTCTCTCGTGAATCAGAACCCCAGGTATTTGAGCAAAAAATTGAAAGTTGAGATAAAACAAATTAAAATCCGTCTTGTGCTGGAATATTGCACCCTCCTTTCAATTCTTGGCGCACACGTACGTAGAAAAAAAAGTAGAGCAAAAATAAATAACAACATATATAAAAGTTCTAAAAATTTAAATATAAGTATATGTGCTAACCTACATTTATTGCCTGTGGACAAAATAAAACAGAATATATAAATATTATTAGCAATCACTGTCGCCCCCCTACCCCTTGTTCTCGATTGTACAAATCTTCCAAATAAATACTAAAGTGCAGCCAAAATTTATTTTATTTATTACAGATAAAATAAAGGTGCATATATATTTGGTATACATACAAATAGATGCAGCGATAATATTCTCGTTTTCGTTTCCCACCGTTATCCGCTGCTGTATGTATGTATGTACACTTGCACTTTTGCACTTTTTGGCGCGTATAGTTTAACTCCCCTACAATTTGGTTGTGCATGTTGGTTTTTGTGTCATTGGAGACCAAATATTTTTTGGATACTCTGTGCCTTGACTGTCGTTTGAAATAATTCGTTTATCAATTAATTAATCAATTTATATTTTTTTGGTTAAATTTAATAACCTATTTATTATATTTAAATAAGATTAATTAATTATTTTCGTTTTCGCATTTTCTTGATATCAAAATTAAAATTTATTTAATTTAATTCAACAACAAGAAAAATCTTTTAATAAAATTTATTTTACAAAAATTTAAATAAAATATTTAATCTTAAATTTGCATTGTTTTCGTTTTTGTTTTGAAAAAATAAATTTTTTATAATGGAAAGTACTAAACAAAAATTCCACAACTCTTATTGACTTAAAAAGAAGATTAAATGTCAAAGTTTAAAGCCTTCGCCGGTTGGAGGAACCTTTGGAAGATGGATCACTTCCTCTAAACCAAACCGAGCTAGAGTGCAGGCTTCAGGTTTTAGTTTAGGCAATTTATAAAGCAAATGAGTTGCAAGACCAGATCGAGCAAATAGATGAATTGGATGATTTTGGAGCCGAGTTGGAAGAATTAGGAATAACTACCAAGGCAAGGATTATGTCCTTATGTAATGCCTTTAATTCAGCTGAAGACTCCCGTCCAGCTACTGCAATTTCTGCAGCCCCAACTCGAGCTCGACTTCCCAGTTTGACATTGCCAAAATTCAGTGGAAATTATTCGGATTTCAAAAATTTGTAAGTCTTTTCGAGACATTAGTTGACAAAGATGTGAACATTTCTGTTATTAAGAAATTTAATCACTTAATTTCTTGCCTCTCTGGTGAAGCCTTAGGAACTATCAAGTCACCGAGAATAATTACGAGAAAGCTATCGCTAGTCTAAAAAGAGTTTATGTTAACGAATGTCTCATCTTTGCGACCCAAATACGTACACTGTTCAGCCTTCCGAAAATTTTCCAGCCATCTGCGTCGTCGTTGAGAGGTCTCATCGACACTGTGTCATTAATTTATGGATCACTATTATCCATAGGAGATGATACTAATATTGCAAACTCAATGATTATCCATTTAGTTTTGAGTAGAGTAGATCCAGTGACCAAGCAAAAATGGGAAGAGTCACTGGATTATGATGAATTGCCGATGTGGTCCGATTTCGAGAAAATACTAAATCTTAGATACCAGCATCTGTCCGCTGAAGTGACTGGCAAACCAAAACAAGATAAAACTGGATTCAGCAAGCAACTGAATAGAACTTCGTTGGCTTGTTCTTCTACCAACGACAAACCAGCGTGCAGTTATTGTAACGCTAACAACCACTTTTTAACCCAGTTCAGTCCGTTCGCTCGCCTTGCTGTAATGCAAAGGTTTGAGTTTGTTAAGTCAGCCTCCCTATGTTTAAATTGTCTGCGAAAAGGTCACACGGTAGCGAAGTGCAAATCGACCAGGTGCCAAATCTGTGCAAGATCGCACCATAAACTTCTGCACCGATTTACAGTGACTGAAAATAACTTAGCGTTACCACCACCCACACAAAATCCTCCTCCAGCGTTAACGAATGATGGCTCTTCTACTTCATATGCTTTGCATGCGTCGTCTGTAGAAAGGGTTTTGTTAGCAACGTCGATCATAAGCGTTCGAACAAAAAATGGTAAGCACATATTGGCCCGAGCATTACTTGACTCAGGGTCACAAATGAATTTTATTACAGAAGATCTTACTCAACGCTTAAAGATCCGTAGGGAGGAATCGTGCATCAACTTACTTAAAATTGGTCAAACTAATTCACAAGTAAAGAAAAAGATACACACCGTGGTGAAGTCGAGAGTCAATGGTAGCGAGCATCCGTTCGACTTTTGGGTTTTAAAAACAATTTCAGGCTATCGCCCTGACCAGTCAGTCAACGTGAAAGATTGGACCCTACCAAAGAACTTGCCATTAACAGACCCATGTTTTTACAAACCTTTAGGTTATTTGCTTTAGGTTTAGGTTTAGCTTTTCAAATAAGCTTTAGGTTATTTGACACACACCAATTTTGAAGTTTATCCAAATCGGATTGAAGTCTAGACTGGGCGCTAGTGAATTTATACTGAAGGCATAGCTTAACGTCATCAGCGTACATAAGTAAAAGTGAATTAGTTTAGGCAAGGAGCAAGTCGTTAATAAGAAGTGTAAAAAGTACGGGTCCAAGACAGCTTCCTTGGGGCACCCCAGATGTGGCGCGGACTAAACGCGAGGTAACATCTTTAAAGAAAACACGTTGGGTTCTCCCAGATAAAAAGCTCGAAATCCAGATAAGAAGATCAGTTGGGAATCCCAAAAGACTGAGTTTACTTATAAGAAGCGAATGGTTAACAGAATCAAATGCTTTACTGAAGTCAGTGTAAATGATGTCTGTTTGTAAGCCATTCCGGAAGCCATCCGTGATAAAAGATGTTAGCTCCAATAAGTTGATAGTGGTGGAGCGGCGCTTCATGAAGCCATGCTGGCACGGAGTTATTATTGAACTACATAGGTGTTGAAAATGTGGGGTGATAAGTTTTTCAAAAAGCTTTGGAATTGCTGAAAATTCAGAGATGCCTCTTTAATTCGCAGCGTCGGATTTTTTCCCTTTTTTATGCAGCGGAATAATGAAGGATTCCTTCCACATAAGGGGAAAGATCGAAGTTTCCAGCGATAGATTAAAGAGTTTAACGAGCGGTTTGCACTGAGCCTCGGCGCAGTTCTTCAGAACACAGCCTGGTACTCTATCAGGGCCTGGCGAATACACGGGCTTGTCCTTAAGATAACATCCGATAACACACCACTTTGATCGAAAGATGGGCGAAATATAAGATTGGCTGATTGGATAATTTAAGTGTAAGGCTGAGCTGAGCTGCTGCTAGGTGAATACGTAGTTTAAAAAAACTGTGCATAGAGATCGGCCATTGCCTGATCAGTGTTCGCATAAGAGTTCTTAAACGTAAGCAGTGGGGGAAAAGATACATGTTTACGCTTAGTGTTTACAAAGTTATAAAACTGCTTCGGATCCTGAGTAATCTGAATCTTGCAGCGGCGAATATAACTCCTATAACATTCTGCGTTATGCATGGTGAAATTGGACCGATCCACTAAGTATCTAGAATAACTAACTGTACAGCCAGATAATCTATGTTTATTCAAAAGTCTACTCATACTATTCTTTAAGTTGATAAGATGCCTTGTATACCAAGGCGGGCACAAACGTCAAAAAATGAGTTTACAGTGAAATAAAATTTTTGTAATGCTAAGTTTATATCATCGCATGCCAGTAAATCAGACCAATCAAATTCCGAATCAAACTCCAAATGCCTTAAGAAAGAATTGAACTTTATGAGATTTAAGTGTAGACTTAAGTTCAATTAAGGAGTTGTTTTCAATTGAAGGCTCAAGAGTGGGATGATATGGATCCTCAGGGTCAGAAAGGGCAAAGTTCTAGAAAGAGTAATTCCATCAGGATCAGAAACGAAACAAAGGCCCAGCAGCCGACCTAAAGAATTTCTAACGTGGTTAATTTGTTCAAGTGACATGTCGAACATGCCCACAGGGAAGTCGTGGTGGGAGTCAAGCTGTAAAGACGGTGAATTTTCAACATTTGACCATATATGTTCTGGGATATTAAAGTCACCCAGAGCTATCAGCTGGTCACCATCAGACAGACGATCGAAAACCAAACGAATAGCGGACAAATATTGCCAGTATGCTGGCGGTTCGGACGAAGGTGTTATGAAGAACAGGTAACATACAAAGATTGATCGGACAAAGTGATTTTGATGCAAAGGAATTCAATGTCACCAAACTCTTGTGATTTTACCTCTTCAGAAGCGAGTTTGGAGTCTACAGAGATTAACACTCCTCCTCCTCTTCGCAGAGTTCTGGTGGTGTACACCACTTCTAAAAGTGGTGTACCTACTAAGAAAAACTTCGGAGCTTAAGATCTCCGGCTTTAACCAAGTTTCTGTAAATACAATAATGTGAGATACAAAGAAAGAACTATCAGAATACAGTTAGGGAAGTTTACTACGTAACCCTCTTGTATTCTGATAGGTAAGTGTTAGAGAAGACATTAGTTTTTTAAAACTGAGGAAGATGAAGTGGAAAGTTGGTCAGTGGCCGTAACATGTTTTATACCCACAGGTTTGGCTTTTTTTTTTTTCACCGTACTTGGCTGATGTCTTGGACGAAAATATTCTCTGGCCAAAAGCTGGCGGAACAAATCGTCTTGAACATTTGCAAGGGCACACGTATTTTGAAAGATGACGTGTGCCTGGTGTATGAATATTGTTATAATATTATTATGTCGACTTTTGTTTTGGCTTTGATGTAAGCAGAGATATCAATCTCAGAAGTATCAGGGGCGAACCGGGAAACAAAAATATGTTTCGATGGTGGGATCACCTGCAAGGGTTTTGGTACCGCCAACTAGTACAGCGGCATCAGTACGTACCGGGGGTCCGAGGAGTTGATTGCCCTGTTTGGTGACTGTTACAGGGGTTTGAATTATTGGGTCTGGGATTACTTGAACCGATGCCACAGAGGACATATCGGACAATTGCTCATTAATTCTGAGATATTCAGGGTGGCAAGAGATATAAGCGGCGGCATAGTTGTCGGCTGAGCAGACTGAAGATTATTCGCCACAAGCACATCACTAAAAGAGGATTTTTTACGCTTTGGAGACTCGTTTAGTAGTTGAAGACTACTAAACTGTGTATCAAGCGCACAGAGTTGGTCATTGATTTTTCGAAAACCACTAATCAACTCCTTGAATCCGCCTTTAGTCTGCCTCATGAACGATCTCATTTCATCCTGAACAGCACGACAACCGTCATAGCAAAAGTGGAGGCCAGACCTACGTGAAATTGCATCCGAAACTGAGGCCGTGAACCCGGCACACTTAGCGTGTAAAACGTTTTCACCAAGCCAGCAATGGATGGTAGGCTGGGAAGACGCGATTGTCTAATTACAAGACTTCAATGCACAGACCAATTTAAATTCCATAGTTGTTAAAAATTTAAATAATTAATTTATTAAATATTATTAAAATTTCAATAATTAATTTATTAATATTATTGATGAACCTTGTACCACTGTACCAGGGAAACGAAAGGGGGAGATTGAAGAGAGCAGTTAGTGCGAGTTGGTAAAATGCAAAGAATAGAGATAAGAATCTCTATTCAGCGAGAATAGGACCAATAGAGTAGAAGCAACACCGTAAGAGATGAAGAAGCAGAGCAGGGCTATGTTTGAAAGAAAAATTTATCAAATTATTATCACTGCACACGCGAAGGGATACGGATCTATGAATTGCAATATTTTATTATTTTTATTTTTTTTTAAGTGAATAGAAATAAACACCGATTTTGTATGGAAAATAAGCAAATTTTATGACAAAACAGTGCGCACAAAAAAAACACGTCCGTCCGCTTTGAGATAAAGAGAAGAGTGAACTTGAAAAAATTCTGTTCGTTGGAAGAAATTCCATCTTCTAAAAAGATTTTGTCGCCAGAACAAGAGCTATATGAGGAACATTATCGGAAGACTACTAGAATACTGCCTTCAGGTCGATTTGAAGTTAAACTTCCTTTTAAGTCGGATCCTAGCGTTTTGGGCAACTCATTCGAGATAGCCAAACGCCTATTTCTGTCGCTCGAGAGAAGATTATCTCGAGATCCGAACTTAAAGAAAATGTATTTGGAATTTATGGAAGAATACGAGTCCCCAGGCCATATGTCCCCTGCGAGCAATGACGTTCTTGCTTCTCCACACTACGTATTTTTACTACCCCACCAGTGTGTCTTGCGGCCGCAAAGTACAACGACCAAACTACGAGTCGTTTTTGATGCGTCCTGCAAGACATCCACACAGAAGTGTTTGACAATTCAGGAAGAGCATTACCCAATTCTTCTTAGATTTTGGCTAAACAAATTCGCTCTGGTAGCCGACATAAAAAAGATGTATCGTCAAGTTATGGTAAATGAAGCAGATCGACGATACCAGTTGATAGTGTGGAGAAAAGACCCGTCTGAGTCCTTGAAATTGTGCAAGCTCAACAACTTTACTTATGCACTGCACCAGCCCCATTCCTGGCCATAAAGTGTTTGAAGAGGTTGAGTGAATCCGCGAAAAATACATTTCCTCGAGCTGCTAAAGTTATTGGGTCTGACTTTTACGTCGACGACATGTTAAGGGGTGCTGGTAGCGTGGAGAAGCTAATGACAATTAAGTCTGAAGTAACTCAGGTTCTTCAAAACGCTTGATTTCAATTGAGTAAGTGGTTTTCAAACTCGCCTGAAAATACTGCATTCGAGAGCACGGTTAAGCCAATAACACTTTCGGACTCAGAGCTGACAATAACATTAGGAATCGTTTGGGTTCCTAGAAATGACGTGTTTAAATTCGAAATTGATATGTCAGTCATAGGTCAAAGGGCGACTAAGCGAAATATTCTTTCGACATCAAAGCTTTTCGACCCCCTTGGCTTATTAAGCCCGATCCTTATTCAAGGAAAGATCCTGTTGCAGGAACTTTGGCTTAATAAGCTAGATTGGGATGAGTCGATTCCACTGCACTTGGAAACAGCGTGGAACAAAATTCAGCTTGCCTTGTCAGAGTTAGAAGATATCTCAATTCCGAGATTTGTGATGTGTGAGCCAATGTCACCAGTTGAAATTCATGCCTTCTCTGACGCATCGATGAGAGCCTATGGAGCCTGCGTCTATATCCGTTGCAAAACTGTAGAAGGTAGTAAAGTCTCATTGTTGACTGCAAAGTCACCTTTCGCGGACCTCTGTCGCAAAATAAAACCTCTTATCATAGCACCGATCGAACGAAGTATTGGTCAGATTCGGAAGTTTGTCTTCATTGGATTCGTTCCCATCCTTCGTCGTTGTCAACGTTGGTATCAAATAGAGTTGCTGAGATTCAAGAGTGGTCAGAGGATTGCACGTGGCGGCATGTACCAACTAAACAGAACCCGGCAGATATTGTGTCAAGAGGTAGAGACTTAAAGGAAACGATAGAATCAATCTGGTTCGCAGGTCCATCGTTTTTAACGGAAGGTAAGTGGCCAACGAGCCCCCGGTTTGATCCGTCACCAGAGATTTTGGAGATGGAAGCAAAGAAGAATGCGGTCGGACTGACTGCAATGGTCTCTACCTCATATTTGTTGGAAGTGGTAGAAGTATTTTCCTCTCACTTAAAACTGCTGCGAGTGTTCGTTTACATAGTCCGCTTTATAAAGAAGTGTTAAAAATTAGTAGTTACTTCTGATAATGTACCTTCACCTGTCGAATATCAAGAATTTTCATGTGGGTCCACGAGCACTGGTGAGTCTCTTGAGACAGCGCGTTTGGATAGTAAACGCGCAGGAAGTCTGCAGTCAGATAGTGCGGTCATGCATACGTGTTTTTAAATGCAAGCCTTATTTGATTACTCAAATCATGGGAGATCTACCCTTACATCGATTTCGTGCTCTCCGCCCATTTTCCATATGTGGCGTGGATTTCTGTGGCCCTATTTAGCCGACATTGAAAAAGCCGACTGTGGCACCAAATCGAAAGCGAAACGAACGAGCTGCGGCAATACGTATCAAGAAAAAGATGCGTATTTGCATTCATAACGCCGCGGGCTCCGCACTATGGGAGGCAGGTATGAAGTATGCAAAGCACCTACTCCTACGAGCGGTGGGCAGCGCGAAGTTGAGCGCAGAGGAGCTGCAGACCGTCCTCGTTGGAGTCGAGGCCGTCCTGAACTCGAGGCCCCTGGGCGCCCTCAGTCAGGACCCAAGCGACGGCGAGGCGTTGACTCCCGGGAACCTGTTGACAGGCGGGCCACTCATCGCCCCACCAGCACCGCGGACCCCGGACCAGCAGGGTCTAACGTGCTTGCGGCGATGGCATCGTGTCTCGTCAATCAAGCAAACGTTTTGGCAGCGTTGGTCCCGGGAGTACGTCTTGGGCCTACAGGCGCGTTCGAAGTGGCAGCGGGAGCAGGAGGACGCCAGGAAGGGCGATCTGGTCCTGGTCGCCGAGGACAACCAGCCGCCCAAACAGTGGATCACCGACAGGGTCGTCGAGACTCACGCCGGCATGAACGGAAGGGTCAGGGTCGCCGACGTCAGGACTAGTGCAGGAGCGGTCTTCAGGAGAGCAGTCTATAAGCTGGAGCGGGAGCGCAAGAAAAGCTCACATGCGCTCTCTCGTTAATTCGCCCCGCTTCGCCGCACTAGATAAGCTAGGCTTAAGTTCTTTTGGTAAAAATAAAATCGAATTTTTAAGGATGAACCGAGTGCACGTAGTTTTCGTAGTTGCATTAATTAATTTTTCAGCCACCTTTTTTGTCTTTCGGTTTTTCGCGACGAGATCAACTAATCTCAGCTAACAAATACATCTATATATATATAAACGAAAGTGTGTTATTTACAACACTTATAACTCAAGAACGGCAGAACAGATTTGGCTAAAAATTGGTAGGGAGGTAGCTTAGCTCTAAGCTTAGCTCAAGAGACGGACATAGAATACTTTTTATCCCGTTCCACAGCGTTCCCGTGTGACTTGACATGAAACGTCAGTCACTATAAAACGTGGTATAACAAAAAAGAATCAGACTTGGAATAACAAAACGCAAATGACAGCTATGTTATTGACATTATCATGAAAGCAGCAGAAAGGCGTGGAGTCAGGCTTGAATTTTTAATAATTATGGAATTTAAATTGGTCTGTGCATTGAAGTCTTGTAATAAGACAATCGCGTCTTCCCAGCCTACCATCCATTGCTGGCTCGGTAAAAACGTTTTACACGCTAAGTGTGCCGTGTTCACGGCCTCAGTTTCGGATGCAATCTCGCGTCGTGCTGTTCAGGATGAAATGAGATCGTTCATGAGGCAGACTAAAAGCGGATTCAAGGAGTTGATTAGTGGTTTTCGAAAAATCAATGACCAATTCTGTGCGCTCGATACACAGTTTAGTGTAACTTCAATTTAATTTAACTTCAATTAATAAGCAATTGTCCGATATGTCCTCTGTGGCATCGCTTCAAGTGATCCCAGACCCAATAATTCAAACCCCTGTAACAGTCACCAAACAGGGCAATCAACTCCTCGGACCCCCGGTACGTACTGATGCCGCTGTACTAGTTGGCGGTACCAAAACACTTGCAGGTGATCCCACCATCGAAACATATTTTTGTTTCCCGGCTCGCCCCTGATACTTCTGAGATTGATATCTCTGCTTACATCAAAGCCAAAACAAAAGTCGACATAAAGGTGGTGAACATTACAAAATTTAAATATTCATACACCAGGCACACGTCATCTTTCAAAATACGTGTGCCCTTGCAAATGTTCAAGACGATTTGTTCCGCCAGCTTTTGGCCAGAGTATATATCGTCCAAGACATCAGCCAAGTACGGTGAAAAAAAAAAAAGCCAAACCTGTGGGTATAAAACATGTTACGGCCACTGACCAACTTTCCACTTCATCTTCCTCAGTTTTAAAAAACTAATGTCTTCTCTAACACTTACCTATCAGAATACAAGAGGGTTACGTAGTAAACTTCCCTAACTGTATTCTGATAGTTCTTTCTTTGTATCTCACATTATTGTATTTACAGAAACTTGGTTAAAGCCGGAGATCTTAAGCTCCGAAGTTTTTCTTAGTAGGTACACCACTTTTAGAAGTGGTGTACACCACCAGAACTCTGCGAAGAGGAGGAGGAGTGTTAATCTCTGTAGACTCCAAACTCGCTTCTGAAGAGGTAAAATCACAAGAGTTTGGTGACATTGAATTCCTTTGCATCAAAATCACTTTGTCCGATCAATCTTTGTATGTTACCTGTTCTTCATAACACCTTCGTCCGAACCGCCAGCATACTGGCAATATTTGTCCGCTATTCGTTTGGTTTTCGATCGTCTGTCTGATGGTGACCAGCTGATAGCTCTGGGTGACTTTAATATCCCAGAACATATATGGTCAAATGTTGAAAATTCACCGTCTTTACAGCTTGACTCCCACCACGACTTCCCTGTGGGCATGTTCGACATGTCACTTGAACAAATTAACCACGTTAGAAATTCTTTAGGTCGGCTGCTGGGCCTTTGTTTCGTTTCTGATCCTGATGGAATTACTCTTTTTAGAACTTTGCCCTTTCTGACCCTGAGGATCCATATCATCCCACTCTTGAGCCTTCAATTGAAAACAACTCCTTAATTGAACTTAAGTCTACACTTAAATCTCATAAAGTTCAATTCTTTCTTAAGGCATTTGGAGTTTGATTCGGAATTTGATTGGTCTGATTTACTGGCATGCGATGATATAAACTTAGCATTACAAAAATTTTATTTCACTGTAAACTCATTTTTTGACGTTTGTGCCCGCCTTGGTATACAAGGCATCTTATCAACTTAAAGAATAGTATGATTAGACTTTTGAATAAACATACATTATCTGGCTGTACAGTTAGTTTTTCTAGATACTTAGTAGCTCGGTCCAATTTCACCGTGCATAACGCAGAATGTTATAGGAGTTATATTCGCCGCTGCAGGATTCAGTTTACTCAGGATCCGAAGCAGTTTTGTAACTTTGTAAACACTAAGCGTAAACATGTATTTTTTCCCCCACGGCTTACGTTTGAGAACTCTTATGCGAACACTGATCAGGCAATGGCCGATCTCTTTGCACAGTTTTTTCAAGCTACGTATTCACCTAGCAGCAGCTCAGCTCAGCCTTACACTTAAATTATCCAATCAGCCAATCTTATATTTCGCCCATCTTTCGATCAAAGTGGTGTGTTATCGGATGTTATCTTAAGGTCAAGCCCGTGTATTCGCCAGGCCCTGATGGAGTACCAGGCTGTGTTCTGAAGAACTGCGCCGAGGCTCTGTGCAAACCGCTCGTTAAACTCTTTAATCTATCGCTGGAAACTTCGATCTTTCCCCTTATGTGGAAGGAAAAAATCCGACGCTGCGAATTAAAGAGGCATCTCTGAATTTTCAGCAATTCCAAAGCTTTTTGAAAAACTTATCACCCCACATTTTCAACACCTATGTAGTTCAATAATAACTCCGTGCCAGCATGGCTTCATGAAGCGCCGCTCCACCACTACCAACTTATTGGAGCTAACATCTTTTATCACGGATGGCTTCCGGAATGGCTTACAAACAGACATCATTTACACTGACTTCAGTAAAGCATTTGACTCTGTTATCCATTCGCTTCTTATAAGTAAACTCAGTCTTTTGGGATTCCCAACTGATCTTCATATCTGGATTTCAAGCTACTTATCTGGGAGAACCCAATGTGTTTTCTTTAAAGATGTTACATCTGGGGTGCCCGAAGGAAGCCATCTTGGACCCCTACTTTTTACACTGTACACTAACGACTTGCCCTTTGCCTTAACTAATTCACTTGTACTTATGTACGCGGATGATGTTAACCTATGCCTTCAGTATAAATTCACTAGCGCCCAGTCTAGACTTCAATCCGATTTGGATAATCTTCAAAGTTGGTGTGTAGCGAATAACCTGAAGCTTAATGGATCGAAATGTAAACTCATGTCTTTTTACCGATCTAGTCCTCACCAGGCTATGTACTTTCTCTATGGAACGCCTTAGAACGATTAACTCAGGTAAACGATCTAGGTGTCCTATTACATTTGAAACTTAAATTTACCGACCATATATCTACCATGGTTAATAAAGCTATGGGTGTGCTTGGTTTTATTAAAAGATGGTCAAAAGAAATTAATGACCCGTACATAACTACAACGTTATATACATCACTGGTCCGTCCGATTCTTGAGTATGGATCGTGTATCTGGAGTCCTCAATATGGAGTACACCAAGATCACATTGAATGTGTACAAAAAAAACTTCCTTACTTTTGCTTTTAGGGGAATTCATTTAGATGCAAATCTTTACCTCCCCTCATATCGTAGTAGACTTTCACTAATCAACTTACCATCATTAACCGTAGAACGTTGCTGGGTGTCATGTTTCTATATAATCTTATTTATGGAAATATAGACAGCCAGCATTTACTAACACGCTTAAATTTTAACGTTCCTAGCAGAAGGACTATAAACTTTCGTCCTCTACTCCTTAGCCATTGTAGTTCGACATATGCCCAACACGATCCGTTCAGGGTATATGTCGGACTACAATGGTCTCTACCACATCTTGTAACCTTGCTCTACTAACAATCTTACATGGCTTATATCGCCTTATCTGTGCAACACTCTTCCTCGTGATATCTTTCTCCTACTCCTCGTTTAACTATCTCGGATCTATTCCCGCGATTCGAACCGTACGTCACGCGGCAGCGTCCCTCGGTCGGTTGGACAAGAGGTGGCCTGTACGTATGCAGTGGGAACCGCGCAAAAAAAAAACAATAAAAAAAAGATCAACATCAATAGATTTAATTCGCTCGCAAAGACATGAACACGAAAGGGCAATGTCTGTTGAATTACAGAGATAAGAATAGATCGAAATCAGCAATTTCTTGCATTTCGATATGATCCAGCTGTTGATTATAGCTCCAGTTGCCATGTCGTCATTGGCCAGATGAGCCATGTCTGCACTTGTTGCCATGCTCTGAAGTTTAATAATGAAACGAAAGAAATGTTTTGTTCTGGCGGGAAAATAAAATTTCGTCAACTTGAAACACCACCAGAGCCACTGCGAACTCTGCCTGCTGGAACCACTGCTGAATCGAAGCATTTCCCATTAAATATTAGGAAATATAATTCTTGCTTCCAAATGACGTCATTTGGTTCGTAAATTGTAACTGACGAATTCATGCCAACTTTCAAAATTAAAGGGAAAATATATCACAAAGCTGGCGCCCTGCTCCCGTTCCCAGACAGTGATCATAAACTTCTTCAAATGTACATCAACATCAGGTCTGGGAAAGAACTGCGAGCATGTAAACTCATTGTTTGAGATTTTGTGTACCAAGGCACACAAAAAAGCGTATCTGTCGTGTTCTTTATTTCTTGACCGTCAAGCCATAATACGCCACAGAGAAGCGTGGCAGGGTATAGCTAGTTTAAATATATTTTCAGATTCGCAAAACTAAAAAGGAACGTACTAAGTGCGTACTAAGTACAATTTATGATCCCCTAGGATTTTTGTCATGCTATACTATTGGACTTAAAATTCTTCTACAAGAAACATGGCGATCAGGAGTTGGATGGGACGACGAATTACCGGAACCTTCACAGAGTTGCTGGGCAAATTGGCTAAAAATACTATTACAATCTAAGTCTCTACATATTCCACGACATTACTCACCATTGCTGCATACCGCCGATAGCGTCGAACTACATACCTTCGTCGATGCGAGCGAATACGGATATGCAGCTGTGTGCTACCTTCGCGTGATCGAAGGATTTGACATCACGACCTTTTGGACAGACTCCAAGACCGTCTTATCATGGTTGACTATGGATCCACGGAAATTCCATGCTTTCGTGATGCATAGAATTGGTGAGATTATGGAAACAACGAGCGTTGCACAGTGACGCTGGATTTCTACATATGAAAACGTTGCGGATATGGCTTCGAAATTTATCGCCAAACCAAACCTGGAGCAGTGGACCAGCGGACCGGCATTCATCGATACGATATCGATGAAAACGATAATAACGAGCTCAAAAAGTTAGTTTAAGTAACTAAAGTATACAGACCAGTGCTTCTAAAACTAAACATTGAATCATTCTCAATCTGGAACGACTTTATCGAGCCACAGCGACGTTCACATGTACCTTAAAAAATCTTTAAGCGAAATGTCGAGGAGAAACCATCACCAAAACGTTGTCAGATGAAATAATTATGCGAGGAAAGAACCTAGTTTAAAAAGTAGCCCAAAACGAAGCATTCAAGGACGAATTACATTCTCTCTAAAAAGACAACAACATTCAAAGGACCAGCACGCTTATTGGGTTAAACATCTTCCTAGAAGAGTGCGGCATAATTCGCACCCAAGGAAGGTCATAAACTTTAAACCCGAACGACGACCAAATAGTACAACCAAAACGCGACCCGGTTACATACCTCCTCGTCAAGCACTTTCACGACAGCAACCACCATTTGCTGCATGTGGGAACTATAAACATAATCAGGAGTCAGTTCTTTATACCCTCAGTTACGCGTGGTATACAAGTCCGTTCGAAAAATGTGCCAGAAATGTAAAAACAATACAGCAGTTCCAATAGTGCCGCGGATGGCCCCGTTGCCTGCAGCCAGGATCGCCAGCTTTCAAAGACCATTCACTTATACTGGAGTGGACTTCTTTGGTCCCATCGCGGTCAACGTAGGCCGACATAAGGAGAAAAGGTGGGGCGTGATATTTACGTGCCTTACTATACGCGCCGTACATATAGAGATAACGTATAAGTTAACAACCAACTTCCAGCGTAGGCTGAGCAGGCCAATTCTTATCCCCTTCATTAATATTAATCGTTATTAATGTTAATCATTTTTATTATTAATCATTTTCATTACTATTATTATCACACTCTTGTGTGGTCCACCTTAAGTTGGTTTCAGCCTAACGGGCCCGAAAGCTTAGCCAGCAAATTGGACCGTTATGTGCAATTTGCTGCTTTGTCTGATGTGGCTTTGTCTGATTGGCTGACAGCGATCGTATGACTTCTGCAAAATGTGAAAGGTCAGCGGTCTGCCACGGGCATCAGGCCAGGCATTAGTTTTTGTCAATTCTTAAGTTTAGTTTTAAATTGGATTTGGAATAAAGAGCACTAGCCGGATTATGAAACTCCGGCTTTGAATTTGGTTATCGTGCCTTAAGGGCCGTAAAAACGGAGAAAAGTATCTCCTACCGTAAACTTCGGAAGAAGGAAGGAAGTGGAAGCGACCACTCGACTCTCCAGTGGCTGCCAACCTTGGTGGTCACCACTACCCTTGAAAGCCTTGGGAGCTATAGCGACGTGGGCCACCAGCTCCGACCCCCGCCACGGATATTCAACGAGCCGGCTCTACCCCTGCCACGGAGGCACAGCCAGCCGGCACAGACAATTAAATAATTGACGCACAACGGATTAATATTACTTTTAATATTCGTAGTCTACACCTGAAGTTATACAATATGTAAGTAGCTGAGTGCCAACAATAGCCAAGGTCTACACTTACACACATACACATATAACAGTGCATATAAATTCCTATGCCCGGCAATAGGAATTTTCTACGAATAAATAAAAGTGACTCGATTTTCGATTTCTGGTTCAGATTGTTTTTTGAGTACTTTACAAAAATAAAAAAAAACAAGAAAGGAAAGCTAACTTCGGGCGGAGCCGAAGTTTATATACCCTTGCAGTTGAGTTGCAGTCCGCTAGGTGGCGCAACGCATTTTAAATTATTGGATATATAACGGATCGTATATAGTCAGCCGATCCTTATGAAATTTGGTAGATCGTATACGTTTGTTCAAATTAGAATCCATAAAAAGTCCCATTTTTCTAACTTGAAAAACAACGAAGTTATGGCATTTCCGATCTATCAGTTATATGGCAGCTATAGGATATAGTCGACCGATCCCGGCCGTTCCGACTTATATACTGCCTGCAAGGGAAAGAAGGGTGTGTGCAAAGTTTCAACTCGATAGCTTTAAAACTGAGAGACTAGTTTGCGTAGAAGCCGACAGACGGACGGACCGACGGACATGTACATATCGACTCAGGAGGTGATCCTGATCAAGAATATATATACTTTATAGGGTCGGAGATGTCTCCTTCACTGCGTTGCACACTTTTGATCAAAATTATAATACCCTCTGCAAGGGTATAAACATACAACTCAAGATACGTACACTCGTATTCTTGGAGTTGATTTAATAAGTTTTGACCCATGTGGAGTTTTTCGAGTGCATTGGAAATAAAGGAAATTAAATAACTCCAATTACGCACACTGGTGCTAAGGCAATCAATATTTACATGAATTAATTATGCAATGAAATATTTTATTTCTTCATAAGTGTTGGTCTCTATACACATTTAAAGGTTACCAGTTGCTTTTCTTTTTGTATTTCGCTACTATTTTATCCACTGTGCACATATTGAATTTTGTACTGAAGTTATCCAGTGTGTCTGTGCTAATAATACACCCAGTCGAATTGACCAATACCTGTTGGTTCGCTCTCGTGTGTTTTGTTTTTTCGGCTTTTATATCGGAAAAAAGTGGCCCATCGAAACCTTTTGCCTTGGGTTCAATCGTTAAAAACCTCGTATCTGCCCAGTATAAACACCGCTAACCTACCCAGCTCCCTTAGTTGCCAATGAGTTGGGATTAAAGGGAAGTGAAACTGGAAATTGATAGCGAAGTTAGGAACCCACATCAACCAGAAATGAACGCTGACATGATCCAAGCGCTTGTCGCAAATGCGGTCAGCATCGCTCTCGCAGATCAGGAAGAGCGTTTGAGAAGCCGAATCGCCTCAGAATTAGAAGCGGTTAAAAGCACTAATTCTGATAGTGCTTGCGCCGCGGGTAGGAGTCTACAAAAGAGCAGTGCCGAACCCTGAAATAAAATGCGATGTCAACTTAGACATAGTAAAATCTCTGCCGACGTTCAATGGAAGCCACGATGAGTACGTTTCGTAGAGGCAGGCTGCATCATATGCATACGAAGTATTCAAAAAATACGACGGCAACGAAGCGCACTCCGAGGCCGTTGTTATCATTAAAAACAAAATTTGCGGTCCCGCTCGGTCACTCCTCACGTCCCACAACACCGTGCTGAATTTCGATGCAATTCTAGCCAGACTAGATTGCACATATGCGGACAAAACGTCCCTAAGAGTGCTATGGCAAAATTTGGAAATGGTTCGGCAAGGAGATGCCGACCTTATGGCATAATATGACGAGGTCGAGAGGAAACTCACGCTCGTCACCAACAAAATAGTCATGTCACACAACTCGGACACGGCAACCATCCTAAATAAGGAGGTTAGGTATGACGCCCTTCATGCATTCATTGCAGGGCTTAAATGACCACTGAGGTCACTCGTGCTACCAGCACAACCTAAAGACCTTCCGACTTCTCTAGCGTTAGCGCGAGAAGCCGAGAACAGCATCAAAAGAAATGCGTTCGCGGCATCTTACGCGAAAGCTATGGAAGACAAGGCCCCTTTCAATGAGAGCAACAGGCGCAACAATAAAGGTCAGGGAAAGCAATGGAGACGTGAGGACAAAAATCCGCACTTCATTCCTAAGTAAAACCAAGGTAGGCCTCATGAGGACAATTCCTGGCCAAAGCGCAGGGATCCCGAGACCTTAGACCAGAATAAAGTTCAGCTCATGGAGGTAGACCCTTCAACGGCTAAATTCAGACAAGAAACAAGCTGGGGGAAACCGCAAAGTACTAACAATTACAAAAGGCAGAACTCGTCCCAGAGGCAATCGGGCCAAAGACGCCAATGCGTCAATAATATAGCCCAGCCCCAACAGGAGGAAGCAGAATATGCCGCCACAGCTGAGGCTAAGGTTGCCACCATTGAGGAAGATAGCGATACCGCCGAGCTTAACGACCTCCTCCATTTTTTAGGGGGCCCTCTCGGCTGCCATTCGTCGAGCGACAGTTGGCTGGCAAAACAGTAAAAATTCTCATCGACACGGGGGCGGTAAAAAATTACTTGAAGCCCGTAAAGGAGCTAAGAAACGTAATGCCGGTCGAGACCCCTTTCACTTTGTGCTCTATTCACGGCTCCAGTGACGTCAAAAACAAGTGCGTAATGCGCATCTTTGGAATAGACGCCCCATTTTTCCTGTTAGATACACTAAGCACGTTCGATGCTATAATAGGCTTCGATTCGCTAACGCGAGCAGGAGTAGCATTAGACCTAGGCAACAGTGTAATAAAACACGCAAGCGTCACTGAAAAGTTCAAATTTTTTGACTGTCAGAATGTCAATTTCACAAAAATTGATGATATAGTGTCATAATTAGGCCGTCCAGATCCCCATACTACAACCCTACCTGGGTGGTTGACAAAAAAGGGACTGAAAGGGAATGGCATCAAGAAGAAGCGATTAGTAATCGACTTCAGGAAGCTGAATGAGCGAACAATCGCCGATCGCTACCCCATGCCAAGCATACCCATGATTCTAGCGAACTTGGGGAAAGCTAAATTCTTTACCACCCTAGACTTAAGGTCAGGGTACCATCAAATATACCCGGCTGAAAAGGACCGAGAGAAGACCACGTTCTCAGTCAATGGTGGGAAATACGAATTTTGCCGACTACCCTTCGGTCTAAAGAACGCTGGAAGTATTTTCTAAAGAGCCATCGACGATGTGCTGTGGGAAGAAATCGGCAAAATATGCTACGTCTACGTTGACGACGTTATTATCTTTTCCAAAAATAAAACGGATCATTTCAAGCACATTGACACAGTGCTTGGGCGCCTACTCGATGCCAACATGAGGGTGGTACGGGAAAAGACAAAGTTCTTTAAAGAGAGCGTTGAATTTTTACAGACCCAGAAAAAGTCAGGGCAATAAAAGAGTTCCCAGAGCCAAGAAATCTGTTTAGCCTCAGGTCTTTCCTCGGCCTGGCAAGCTATTACAGGAGCTTAAAGAATTTTGCCTCTAATGCTAAACCTCTTACCGCCATCCTCAAAGGGGAAAACGGGACCGTCAGCAAGAATATGTCGAAAAAAATAGCTGTCAGGTTTGATGAAACCCAGCGAAATGCATTCGATCACCTTCGTAACATTTTGGCATCGGAAGATGACATATTAACATACCCTGATTTCAAACTGTTTGACTTAATCCCCGACGCCTCAGCGAGTGGAAAAGGCGCGGTACTGTCCCAGAATAAAAGACCTATTACCATGATTTCACGCACGCTAAAAGACTGCGAACTGAACTACGCCTCCAACGAAAGAGAGTTGTTGGCGATAGTCTGGGCAATAGGCAAGCTCCAAAACTACCTATACGGTAACAAGGAGGTTAGCATATGTTAGCATATATCAGCCCCTCACATATGCGGTATCCGACAAAAACACCAACGCTAAGATTAAGCGATGGAAAGCATTTATTGATGAGAACAACGGGGAAGTGCTTTACACACCCGGGAAGCAAAACCTGGTAGCTGACGCGCTATCGAGGCAACCCCTGAATAACCTAGAGGCTGAGGCCCAGTCTGATGCGGCCACGGTGCATAGTGAGCGTTCGCTCTCATACACCATAGAAATAAAACCCGCCATATCGTTGATTTCAATAATAAGGACTCGCTTGTTGAATCTGTAAAGGAAATCATCAACGCCAACGTTGTGAACGCGATTCACTCAGCTCATATCCAACATGCGACAAAGTTTTGGCATTGTAAATCGAACAGCTTGAAATCGCTAACACCGAGCACAATCGCGCTCATAGGGCTGCACAGGAGAACGCAAAGCAAATTCTCCGGGATTACTACTTCCCGAACATGTCTAAATTAGCTAGCGAAGTGGTCGCAAATTGTAAGGTCTGCAATAAAGCTAAATACGACCGCCATCCCAAGATGCAGGAATTATGAACCACACCTATCCCGTCATATGTTGGAGAAATGTTGCATATCGACATTTTGTCGACCGACAAAAAATCTTTTTAACCTGCATTGACAAATTTTCCAAATTCGCTATCGCACAGCCCTTGGTTTCTAGGGAAATAATAGATGTACAAGCACCTATCCTCCAATTGGTAAATTTCTACCCTAACACCAAGACCATATTTTGCGATAATGAGGCCTCCTTTAACTCTGAAACAATCACATCATTGCTGAAAAACCAGTACAGCATCGATGTCGTCAATGCGCCACCGCTACACAGTAGCTCCAATGGCCAAGTAGAGAGATTTCACAGTACCCTGGCAGAATTGCCAGATAACTCAAAATTGATAAAAAAAAATCGAGGATACTGTGGAACTGTTACTGCGGTCTACGGTAGAATACAATAAGTCAGTACATTAAGTCACAGAGTTAAGGCCGGTGGAGGTCATCCACGCCAGCAGCGATGAGATGAAGCTGGCAATTAAAGCCAAAATTGACAAGGCACAGCAGTCTAACTTAGACAGCGTTAATCCTTCGAGGCAGAACCAAGTTTTCGAAGTCGGTGAAAGAGTACACCTGCGCAACTCTCTTGTTATTCTCTAGGGAACAAATTGACACCGCTTTGTTCAGAAAAGCGTGTAGAAGCAGATCTGGGAACATCTGTTCTCATTAAGGAGAGGGTGGTCCATAAGGACAACATCAGATAGGCCTGCCACATTCGCCCTTATAATAAAACGCGAAAATTCGCTATAATTCCCACAGGTGTGCCATTATATCCATCACACTGCTGTCCACCGCAAGCGCGAGAATCACCGACTTCTCGCATGCAAAATGCATCCCAGGTCCGAGTATGCTAGCATAATTGACTCCACGGTCGGAATTCCCACAATCCCACATAAGGAAGCTGCTGAAAGTTGACATCGAACAAGCCCAGAACATTTTGGATGAGCTTAAGATACACCATAGAATGGCCAGGAGCTCAGTCAGTTTTTGGGCTCAGTCCTTAAGGTCGTGGCGGGTACACCCGACGCGGATGATCTTAGTAGAATTAAAACCAATCAAGCATCGCTTGTCGAGGCCAACAATAGACAAGATTTTATTAACACAGAGATACAGAAACACATTAATTTGTTCACAGACACAGTAAATTGGATCCTAAAGGAGAAAAGGGACGGCTTGTCGACTCAGGTCATTTGTTCGAAACACTCCTCGCCAGAAATAGAATGTTAATATCCGAAATCCAAAATTGTATGCTCACTATTACACTCGCTAAAAACAACATCATAAACCCTATTATTTTCAACCATAATGACCTAAAGGCTATTTTTGATGAACAGCTCACAGAGGTCCCCATAGTTAGCCTTATGGATGTATCTAAGATTAAAATTTTCCAATCTAATGTATTTATCCCTGTCATAGTTCAGTATCCTAGATTTAAGCTTATTTGTAACAAAGTCCTGCTCATCCCTGCCGCACACTACCATTCCATGCTACAAACAGAAGACAACATCGTGGCAGAATGTTATGATGGAATCCTAGCAGTCGTCGATTGCGCTTCTACCAACTTGCCCACATTTTGCAAAAAGGCGTCCCACGACACTTGCGCCAGGCAGTTACATGCAGGCGGGGCGGCTACAAGCCGGACGCGGCCCAGCAACCTGGAACCCCTTACAATTGTGGACGACGGAGTAATAATCGTCAACGAAAAATTAACGAGGATTACTATCGATGACGGTCCCACAACATCTATAGTAGGGACCCACCTTATCACTTTCGAGAGGAAGGCGGTGAGCAACGACTCCGTGTATCTGAACTTCAACTACGCTGTGAATAAGAGCCCGGGTATTGCGGCCTCCCCTCTAATAAACATCACGGGACACGATCACATACTAAGTTTGCCACTACTACAGCGGTTGAACGAGCATAACCTGCGTTTAATGCAGGAGCTCAGAGATGACGTGTCGGCCGGAGGATCCCCGAAGATTTGGTTCGCCGCGGGAGCCGCCGTTAGCCTCACACTATGCGGCTGGATCCTGCTCGCTCGGCTCCAATAACACTGCAGGCGCAAACGAGAGGCATCCCAGTTACAAGGGTCCATGGACGAATTGGATGTCACCGAGGACGGCGTCCAATTTAAGGGGGGGGTAGCTAACAATCAACTCCCAGCGTAGGCTGAGCAGGCCAATTCTTATCCAATAATTATTCATTCTTATTAATGTTAATTATTTTTATTATTAATCATTTTCATTACTATTATTTACACACTCTTGTGTGGTGCACCTTAAGTTGGTTCCAGCCTAACGGGTCCGAAAGCTTAGCCAGCAACCAGCTTTTGTCCAGCCAGCCAGTAGCCAGCTTTTGTCAATTCTTGAGTTTAGCTTTAAATTGGATTTGGAATAAACAGCATTAGCTCGATTATGAAACTCCGGCTTTAGCGTCACATTTATCCTACTTATTGAAGTAGGCCTACAGCCGGCTCTACCCCTGCCACGGAGGCACAGCCAGCCGGCAACAGACAATTAAATAATTTATATATACTTTATAGGGTCGGATATGTCTCTTTCACTGCGTTGCACACTTTTGACCAAAGTTACCTTCTGCAAGGGTATAAAAACCCATTAGTTCCGAGCCTATAGGCCCCTTTGAACCTAATATAATTGCTGTTTACAGCAATGGTCGCAGGCATTTTGTACTAGAATGTCAAAACCAAATTTACGTAAAATAAAATTTCCTCCGTAGAATTGACCTAATATTTTTGCCATTCAACCAAGCACCCGTATATACTAGAAAGTTTTGAATCGTTTTGCTACTTTACCTAAAAACTTCAAAAAATGTCATGGAATGGCTTAAGTAGTTCGTTCCTTCTTCACCGTCTGTGTTATCCCCCGCATTGTTAGATAATTTCTAATAGAAATATTCTTATAATGCTTAGCAGTTAGACAAACATAATTTTGTTCTTTTTCGTTCCTATTCCTTCGTTTGTTTTTAGCGTTATTTTTTCTTTTTCTTGTCCAGAAGAGAAACTCTCTTTTGGAGAGTCCCAATTTTAAATTTTGTTTATCATACCTTTAAGATTCGACAGTCTTTGTTGTTTGATGCTCCATTTTTTACCGCAGTAGCCTGCTCCTGAACATAATATAACGCCACCTGTAAAAGGTTATTTTAATACTAATCGTTTGTTATCGTTTATCGCACTTTCCTTAATACTTCTTTTTCATCTTCATTTTTCACAATTTAAAAAGTCAAGATGAGTCAAGTGTGCAGCAGCTCCACGAAAACTCCTGAGATGCAACTTGGTGAAACAAACAGACAAGAAAATGCTGATACAAAACCACCGCAACTTATTAATTTCAGAATCTGTTTAGATTATTCAAAGCTTTTTTTTCTTTGACTGCTTTGCCCAACATCCTCCACCCGTTGAGGGGTAGCAGACACAGTTTTCACTTAGCTTCGACGTTCCCACAGCAAAATCCGTCACGCCCAGGAATCATCTCTAGTATCCTGGGTAGAGGCCACTCCAGGAGTGCTAGGATCGTATCCTTTATCATAATTATGTCAACCACTGACACTACTGGGTCACGGATGCGACATTTGTAAATTCTCCTTTGATGGCGTCTTCCGTCGACACAAAGCAAGCTAGCATTATCTACAAAGGGAGCAAACGAGGCAAGCGAGCTTAGAGGTTGAACCAATGAACCAAATGAGGGTTCGTGACGGATGCGGTGGCAAAATTTGTAAGCTTAGGCGAAGACTCTCCCTCTACAAGGCGGGAAACGAATTGAACTACTTTGACAATGATGCGATGTCCCAGGGCGGAGCCGTAGCCAATAAATCATTTAATCATTCTAGAAGGAGCGGAGAAATTAAGGCTTATGGGATCCAAGCTGAGAGTCCAATAGTTTAATGTGGAAAAAAACTACAAGATTTTTGACAAAAAATGGATTGGGGAAAGCAACATCCCATGAAAAATTTTCCCTGCATAGCTTCAGCAATTAAATCTTTACCTTGGTGACGAAGGGACTTACAAAGCCCTTGGGGTCATAAAAACGAGCGACGGAAGATAGGATAGATTCCCTGGTGGGTTTGGTGGTGGGCAAAGGGCTTCAATTGAAAACAAAAGAAGGTACATCTTACAAATATTTCTTAATATAGCGCCTAGGTGAAACCGAAACCGAAGCAAGATATGGAAAAGCTTAGATTAAATCACGAGGCCGGACATCATAACATAATTAAGGTATATCCAGCGGAACAAAACTCCCAGCTTAGTAGTTGAGATGTCTTCCTTCAGGATGCAGGGTTGTGGATAGAATACTGGCACTTACCTTGCAATTACCTGCAACACCAGAAACCTACATGACGATCCAGCTTAAGCTCAAGCGAAAGGAACTAATACAAAGCTCTTGCAGAGAATTCTCCCAAAAGCTTCACGATGTATTTGTTCGAAAGACAAACCGAATATGCAGCTGTTTAAAGCCGGATGTGGTACTTGGAGCTCGTCCTTAGTAGTCTTAACGATCGGCTCAGTGCAGGCTTTCAATTCTAAGAATTGGCAAAAATCCCCTTGCACAAAACAGACAAACAAAGTTTGCGTGGGGTGCGATCGCCTCCAGAAACTACCCATCTAAAACGCATCTTCTTTACAAGATGCTGGGCGTGTGCCAGTTGGATTTCCCCAACTGATAGCAGATCAAACAAGAAAGGAAAGCAAACTTCAGGCGAGCTAACTTGATTTACCCTTGCTGTTAAAGTTGTGCCATTTCCGATCGTTCAGTTATATGGCGGCTATAGGATATAGTCGGTCGATCTGATGAGATGAACTGTTAGCCCGAGTCAAGTAGCGATTGGCATGGAAGGAAGGCTTCGAATCAGCCACGAACGAGAATGTTGACAAACACATTATTTTAGGGGGCGATCCTGGATCAAAAAAGGTGTTACCACGCGAAGCCCGACACAATACAGAGCTTTCGGAGCAGGCATACATGCCGTTATTATATGGCCAAAATTATATTGGAAAATAAACTGGATCGGCCGAAGATCTAAAACTCATGTGAGCCACATATGACAAATGAATGACCAATGGAACTTCCTCTCTTATCTTAAAGCGGACGGACGTGTTTTTAATTTTATTTTTATATAAAATCTCTAATTAGATAACTTTAAACATTTTGTGTTTATTTCTATTAACACGTATTAACATGTTAAGAGGTAAAATAATAAATAAATTAATTTCCTTTCAAGTATAACCCTTCTATGCTTCTTCATATTTTACGGTGTTGCTTCTGTTCTCGCTCAATAGAGATTCTTATCTCTATTCTTTGCATTTTACTTACTCACATTAACCGCTCTCTTTAATCTCCCCTTTTCCATTCCATAGTACAGTGGTCCAAGGTTCCTCAACAATAAAAACAAATAATATTAATATTAACATTGTTGAGCTATTAATAGTTTTTAATAGCAGCCGAATAACTACACGCGTTTCAAATTATAGTTTCAATATATTTATTTTGGGTTCAATTTAACCCTTATATATGTAGCTCCAATCAACTCCAAATCACAACAAACGCCAAACCAAGAGCTTGCGCATACGCTACAAATAACAATAAAGCGCATGCGAAAATGGGGACAAAACAGAGACGAAACATGCTAATAACAACAGCTGCAGCTTAGAATATTATTATTATTTTATATGCAATCTTTGGTGGCTGCTTGGCCCAACATCCTCCCCCCATTGAAGGCTGGGCCTTCAATAACAATTTTGGAAGGGGCAGCAGTCACATTATTGCAGGGGTTATTCCATGGGTTGTCCTCCCTACCATAGAGCGCCGACACATCCCGTGATAGTCCACCGTGGCCAGAAAACACCCAGCCAAATCGAGTGTTCTGAGCAATTGGGAGCCCGTGACCTAACTGGATTTGGCCAGCCGACAACAGGTCAAAGAATAAGCCGGCTCCAATCAGCAGGTCCACTCACTGCGTTTTGTGGAAGTTGGGGTCACCTAGGTCCATATTGCCGGGAATCTTCCAGCCCGAAGCATCTATTTTCTGGCTAGGCTGATAGTCCGTTATATGTGAAGCTACAACAGCCTCAATTTCCACTGAATATGTGCTAAGGCGGGACTTCTGTTTCAAATCCAGCGCCGCCGAAACCGGCCACCGTTGTGGAGCATTTGGAGCCGCCAAGCTGAAGTTCATTCGCCAGCCGCGACGAGATGAGATGCACTTGTGAACCGGAATCCAATAACGCTCGGCAAGGCAGGAAGTCTCCAGATCGACCACGAACGAGTACATTTGCTGTTGGCAGGAGCACTAGCTCAGCATTGCGATCCTGGTTCATAACAGGGTTGATTGAGCGGGATGGGTTCGCACCAGCAACTGCACCGATGGGATGTGAGACTCGTGCGGGTGAAACCAGCCCGCGAGGGTGCAACAGAATATGATGACGGTGATTGCACGTCGAGCAGCGGGAAGCTGAGCATCCGCGAGCGAGATTGTCATCCTCCAGACAAACAAAACAGCGAGCCAGACGCTGCACTTCGTCGTACCGTTCCTCAATTGGCAAAGCACTGAAATTTGGACAAGAAGGAAGCTCGTGCGCCGAAACACCACACAGGACGCATAGAGCAGGACTGGCGTTAATAACCATGCACGGATCGGTTATTGGACGATCCACCTCGGCCTACTTGGTTAACTAGTGAATACGCCGCCAAAGAAAAGTCAACGCTTTCGAGAGTCCGGCACCTTTGCTCTAAGAATCGTGCCATAGACTTCCAAGACGGAAGGCTGTCATCAGTGCTTCCTGCCAGAGAGTCTTCCCATTTGGCCTTTGTAGCATGGTCCAGCTTTTGGAAGATCATCTGGATGAGAAGGCACCCTTGAATTTCGGCCGACGTCCCGGAACTCATGAGGGCCCGCATGTGTCCATTGAATCGGTCGGATAACTCCTGAAGAGTAGCAACGGATCCCGACTCAACCACCCTTAGCTGCAGGATCTCGTTGATGTCAGCCTGGAAGATTAACCGACGGTTGCTGAAACGGTTGCGCAAAAGGTCAAGGGCAACATCATAGTTAGCGTCGGTAATCTCAAGCGCCCTCACAGTCTCCAGGGCTGAGTCCCGCAGGCAGGAAATGAGCCACCTGAGCTACTTCATCTTGGTCAAGTGCGGGTGACTGTCAATGGTTGTACTAAACAGGGCGCCGCTGAATGTTGGCATCGGCAACGGTGGCAAAGAGGAGGCTGGCTTGTATGGCATTGGCGATACACTGGCACTGTCGAGAAATTTGGAGTGGGCAGCGATTCTCATGGAGCGCTTGGCAACCTCTACCTGAATTTTCACTTGCACATTAGTCGCCAGCTGCGACAATCTCCAATACAGATCACTCCCGATCTCGCTAAAATTAAGCTCCTCCAATTCTTCTTGAAGCGCGGTGAACGCTTCTCCACTGACTCCAGCGCCATAATGGTACAATCCTCAGTCCGCGCCGCAGCCTTCACTTTATGATGCAGCGCCTCCATCTCCTGGCAGGTCACCTCTGCTCTTCTCCGCGGTATCCTTTCCCGGTTTGCGGCAGCAGCTCCAATAGTCTCAGCTCCAGACTCCATTATTCGATTAAAATGCAAATTGTAACAACAACAAGGGCGTTTTCTTTTCACTTTTAATGTTGATCACAATAATCAACCGGGATGAGATCACGTCGGGCTCACCAAATGTTGAGCTATTAATAGTTTTTAATAGCAGCCGATTAACTACACGCGTTTCAAATTATAGTTTCAATATATTTATTTTGGGTTCAATTTAATATTTATTTTGGGTTCAATAAAATTTGTATTGCACTTTGAACATATTTTTCGACGCTTGCGTGCCGTGGAAATATCCGTCCGCTTCAACGAATCCGCCTTGGTATACAAGGCACCTTATAAAAGTAAAGAACATTATGAGTAGACTGTTAAATAAACATACATGATCTGGCTGTACAGTTAGTTATTCAAGATACCTAGTAGCTCGGTCCAATGTTATAGGAGTTTATTCGCCGCTGTCGGATTCAGTTTACTCAGGATCTGAAGCAGTTTTATAATTTTGTAAGCACTAAGCGCAAACATTTATCTTTTTTTCTTCTGCATACGTTTGAGAACTCCAATGCGACCACCGATCAGGTCGATCTCTTTTGAGAGATTCATTCTTTTGACCAATATTATATAAAAGAACTACCAAATGATAACATGATTAGGCTTGGCCTAACAAGGGTTGTCCTTATGGATACCCCTTCCCTTAATGAGGACTGTGGTCCCCATGTCTGCTTGCACAGCTCCGCTGGTCGAAATCGGCTGCCCCCATTATACTCAATAGAGCATGAATTGACTTTGATTCATTATAACTTTCATTTTAAACTTTGGCATGAATTGGCTCATCATTAACAGTTCTGGTTCCTTATTAGGGTCTGCGAAGGCTTTTTTTCTGTCGCTGAGCATTTTTAAAAAGCTATCTCTGGCCAAAGACAATCTGAGAAATCTACCTTAGAAAAATTGACATCGAGGCACGAGGGAAAATGAATTTTCGCTACTTCGGTGCCCTATATGAGGTGGCCGAAAGCTAGACAAAGTGATGCCCACGCCGGTATGAAAAGGTCGATACCGAAATTCGCATCAAAGGAGGACAAGTCAGTTAAAGAACGCGGAAGAAGAAGAACCTTCAAAATAAAAAGTGATTTAAAGTATTTTTTCGCAACAGGGAATGGAATGAATGGACGCCAAGAATGGAATGAATTCTAAACCGAGATTTTACTGGGCGGACGCCTTTCAAACGTTCGTGTGAACGGATGAAATTTTCTGACGCACCCATGTTAAAGAGAAGCTTCAAATCTTCGCTACTCTTTGTATGATGACGGAAAGCAGAAATTTTTACCTGAAAAATTAATGGCGTCCGAGTCGTACTCGCAAATGGAATTCTTGTGCTTAGAAGCCGCAGTGGCGTATGTATAATCGGAGGTGGCAGCGGTGGACGCAGCCGCCTTCATATTCTGGTAAGCCGTGGCCTGGGATGGCTTAAGCCTCTTGGGCAGTGACGGGTCATCCTCCATGGGTTTCGGCGAGTTCCACGATGCCTATCGCTGCGTAGAGCAGAGTGTATCTGCTCCTTTTAATGTTTAGTGAAGTCACTCTTAGTTTAGTCACTGAAGTATGGATTTTTAAGCACTTTCTTGGTGGTATATTTGAGGACCTTGATGGCGGTCTTGCACTTTTAAAATTAGCCAATCATCCCAATCTTCTTGGCTCTTACCAAATGCTTATATCGACTCAGAAGGTGATCCTGATCAAGAATATATATATTACTTTATAGGGTCGGAGATGTCTCCTTCACTGCGTTGCACACTTTTTATCAAAATTTTAGTACCCTTTGCAAGGGTATAATGATTTGGGAAGAATCAAAAAAGGTAGTATATGAAGAATTGAAAAGAAAAGTTTTATTAGTTTCATTATTCTTGTCGAGCTATTACTGGTTTTTAATAGCGGCCAAATGAATTAAATTCCACAGTTCAATTTTCAAGTCAATTTCAATATTTATTTTCCAAGGGTTCAACTCTAACCCCAACTTGCAGACGCTCCAATCAATAACAAAATCACAAGAACAAAGCTTAGCAATATGAATTAGCAATATGAACGCACACAAATGCAAGATTTGCTAGTGTGCAGCAGCTCTACAAAAAAAGCTCCCCAAAGCGCATGCGCTACAAATACCAGCAAAGCGCATGCGAACGGGGGAGAAGTAAACAAAACCAGAACTGCCGATAACCCGCCGCCGCTACACAGATTATAATATATGTAGCTTATTTTACGCAGCTTCGCCCTTTTCTGCTTGGCTCAACATCCTCCCCCCGTTGAAGGCTGGATCTTCAACCGAATCCTTGACAGGCAGCAGACACAACCGTGACACCGCACGCTTAGTCATTCCAACCGCTGTTTTGAGAACGGCTACACGGTTCACTCCGTCACGCCCAGGAACCAGCTCCAGTATCCTGGCCAGAGGCCACCTCATTGGGGGTATATTTTCATCCTTCACCAGGACTATGTCTCCTACAGCAATTACAGGGCCAGGGGTGCGCCATTTGGAACGCTGCTGCAACAGCGTGAGGTACTCTTCCTTCCAACGAGCCCAGAAAACCTGCTGCAGGAAGGAGACTCTCTGCCACCCATCCAGCCGATTAAAGTTTAGCGCAGTAAGGTCCGGCTCGATGAATGTTGAAGGCGGTCCGCCATTTAAAAAATGAGCCGGCGTCAGGACATCTAGATCCGCAGGATTCTCTGAAATCGACACAAGGGGCCGAGAATTAATAATTGAGGCGATGCGACACAACAAAGTCCTTAATTCCTCGAAGCCAAGAACTGCGGGACCAACTGCGCGATAAAGATGGTGCTTAGCCGTCTTCACTGCTGCTTCCTACAGACCACCAAAATGGAGAGAGCGTGGAGGAATAAATCGCCACTCGATAGACTCAGACAGGCAAAACTCGTGCAGAGAAGCCTGATGATCCTGGCTGAGGAATCTTCGCTTCAACTCAATTAGCTCATTCTTGGCTCCCACAAAATTGGTGGCATTATCCGACCATATCTGCCTGGGTTTACGTCGCGTACAAATAAAACGTTGAAGGGCGCTCAGGAACGAAGCGGTGGAAAGGTCCTTAACCAACTCCAAGTGGATTGCCTTCGTGCTGAAGCAGATGAATACGCTTACATAACACTTAATAGGGCCCTTATTCCGAGTCTCTGCCTTGTAGAAAAACGGTCCGCAAAAATCCACACCGGTGACATCAAAACATTGGAATCCTTCAACCCTCTCGGTAGGAAGATCGGCCATGACATGCTCCAGTAGACGAGGCTTTGCGCGAAAACAGCGTACGCATTTATTCACAACCCTTGAAACGGTCTTCCTCCCCCCAATGGGCCAGTATTGAGAACGGATTTTCGCCACTAGTGCCCGAGGGCCAGAATGCAGGTTCTTCTCGTGAAAGTGAGACACTATAGCCGAAGTGACGGGATGGCCTCTGGGAAGAATGATCGGATGACGTCCGTCAAAATCCAACGCAGAGTTCCGCAATCGCCCGTCAACACGAAGCAAACCATCATCATCCACAAGGGAGCAAGCGAGGCCAGAGGGTTTGAGGGCGGAACCAATCTGCGTGACTTTAGTAAACTTATCTCTTCCTTAAACTCGGTAAGCTGGACGACGCGCAACAGCAGATGGGTTCCTCCTTTGAGATCCTGAACAGAAATCCCTTCGTGACGGATGCGGCGGCAAAATTTGTAAACGTAGGCGAACACTCTCTGTAGGGAGGGAAACGAGTTGGCAAACCTTGACAATGCGGCGATATCCCTGGGTGGAGCCGTAGCCAATAGAGTCCTGGCGCGAAGTTCGATGGTCGCCTTTTCGGGCACAATAGCGATGGGCCAATCATCCTTGGAACCACGAAGAAATGGAGGGCCTTGGGACCAAAGCTGGGAGTTTAATAGCTCAGTGGGAAGAGAACCTCTTGACAGTAGATCGGCTGGGTTGACGGCAGTAGGAACATAAAGCCATTTCATTGCCTTGGTGAGCTCCTGAATGGAAGAAACGCGATTAGAAACAAACACGTTAAACCGAGCAGGTTCATCTTGAATCCAGGATAGGGCAACCAAGGAGTCACACCAACAATAATAGTCTCCTTTATACGTCCCAAGATCAGCAACTTCAGCCATCAGTCTTGCTAGTAACTCAGCTCCACATAGCTCTAGTTTCGGTATTGTCTGAGTTTTAATGGGTGCCACTCGACTCTTTGAACATAACAGCCGACAATCAGAACCTGACAATACGTACACGCAAGCTCCATACGCATCTAAGCTAGCGTCGCAGAATCCGTGGACCTCCAGATTTTCTTGGCAGGGAATGACTAACCGACGAAACTTGATTCGCTAAATTTGGTCAAAACTGGAACAGAACTGTAACCACTCGGAGAGAAGAGACTGAGGAAGGCTTTCATCCCATGACAAATTTTCTCGGCACAGCTTCTGCAACAGGATCTTTGCCTTAGTGACGACAGGACCTACCAAGCCCATTGGGTCATAAAACCGAGCGACGGAAGATAGTATCGATCTCCTGGTTTGTTTGGCGGTGGGCTGAAGAGCTTCAAAGGAAAACAGCAGCAGGTCAGCAGAAGGATCCCATGCTAATCCAAGAGTCTTTGTGAACGGACTGCCATCGTCAAATTTCAAGTATGACTCTCTATCACTTTCGGGTACGCCTTCCAAAACCTCTGGGATGTTGGAGCACCATTTCCTTAATTGAAACTGACCCTTGTTCAACAGGCTCGATGTTTAAGCTATTATCTCAAGCGCTTCAGTCTTTGTTGGGGCTCCAGATATAAGGTCGTCCACATAAAAATCCTGGAGGACAACACGAGAGCCTACGGGAAAACCGGCACCTTCATCCTTAGCCAGCTGGTGCATTGAGCGAACAGATAGAAAAGACGCTGGCTTTGTGCCATACGTCACGGTGTCGAGCTTAAAAACCTTCACGTCATCGTGGATAGAATCTCTCCAGAGGATGCACTGCAGAAAAATATCATCCGGAAAGACCCTTACGCAGCGGTACATCTTGCAAATGTCCCCAGTCAAAGCTACAAGGTGAGACCGAAACCAAAGCAATGTGTGAAAAAGCTTAGGCTGAATCACGGGGCCGGACATCAGGACATCATTGAGGAAATAACCAGAGGATGTAGCAGCCGAACCGTCGAACACAACTCTCAGCTTAGAAGTGGAACTTTCTTCCTTCAGGACGCAGTGGTGGGGAAGGAAATACTGGCACTTACTTCGCAATTCCTGCGGCACCAGAGACATGTGACCCAGATCCAAGTATTCCTTGATGAAAGACGAATATTGGGTCCTTAAATTCGGATGACGATCCAGCTTGCGCTCAAGTGAATGGAACCAACGCAAAGCCTGTGCGTAGGATTCCCCTAACAGCTCCACACTGTGCTTGATTGGAAGGCGAACTGAATAGGCACCAGATTCAAGACGGACGTGGTGCATGACGAAGTGGGCCTCGCAATCGAGCTTCTCCTTAGTAGCCTGAACAATAGGCGCAGTGCAGGCATCCACTTCCCAGAATTGGCGGAGAAGAAAATCGAGGCGATCGTCAACAGAGTTTGCTGGGTCAGCAGGAATCATCCTACATGAGGCGGCCAAGCGAGGGTTTCCCGGGGTGCAACCTCTCCAGAAACTACCCATCCAAAACGTGTCTTCTGCAGCAGAGGCAGACCGTCTCCTCGCTGGATTTGCCCGACTGAGAGCAGATCAAAAAACAGGCTTGCTCCAATCAGCAGATCCACACGCTGAGCTCGGTGGAAGTCCGGGTCGGCTAGAACCACATTGGCGGGAACCTTCCAATTGGACACATCTAAGTTCAGGCCAGGTTGACGCTCTATGATGTGAGACGCCACAATTGCCTCAATGTAAACGGAATACGTGGATAGGCGAGACTTCAGGCAAACGTTAACAGATGCTCCATCCGTAGTAAACTCAGCGTCTCCAAGGCCAGTCACTGCTATAGAACATTTGGACCGATGAAGCTGAAGTTGGCTGGCCAGCCGTGATGTGATGAGATGAACTTGGGAGCCGGAGTCAAGTAGCGCTCGACAAGGAAGAAAGGCTCCTGATCTGCCACGGACGAGAATGTGGGCGGTGGGCAAGATAGCGCAATAGCGCATGATGTCGGCGATTGCAAGTTGGGCAGCGGGAGGATGAGCATCCGCGGGCCTGAGTCTGAGTGATCAGACTTGATGCACACAAAGCAGAGGGCAAGACGTCGGACCTCATCGTATCGTTCCTCAACTGACAAGGCGAGAAACCTTGGGAAAGAAGGCACAGCGTGTGCCAGGATGCCGCACAGGGCACACGAAGCAGGCGGAGCATTCAGGAGCATGCAGGATCGGTTGTTAAATGGCCTACGTCGGCCCGCTTGGTTCGCTGACAAATGCGGAGCTAAGGCCAAATCCACCGTCTCCAGGGTACGGCACCTTTGTTCCAGAAACCGAGCCATAGATTCCCAAGTTGGCAGGCTATCATCAGTGCTTCCTGCCAGAGAGTCTTCCCATTTGGCCTTTGTGGCAGGGTCCAGCTTTTGAAAGATGATCTGGATGAGGAGGCATCCTTGAATTTCGGCCGACGTCCCGGAACTCATAAGGGCCCGCATATGTCCATTGAATCGGTCGGATAATTCTCGAAGAGTAGCAACGGATCCTGGCTCAACCGCCCTTAACTGCAGGATCTCGTTGATGTGAGCCTGGAAGATTAAGCGACGGTTGCTGAAACGGTTGCGCAAAAGGTCGAGGGCAACATTATAGTTAGCGTCGGTAATCTCAAGCGCCCTCACAGTCTCCAGGGCTGAGTCCCGCAGGCAGGAAATGAGCCACCTGAGCTACTTCATCTTGGTCAAGTGCGGGTGGCTGTCAATGGTTGTCCTAAATAGGGCGCAGAAATCCGGCCACTCAGCATAGCCGCCGCTAAA
This sequence comes from Drosophila pandora, assembly GCA_021223865.1. Classification (NCBI taxonomy): domain Eukaryota; kingdom Metazoa; phylum Arthropoda; class Insecta; order Diptera; family Drosophilidae; genus Drosophila; species Drosophila pandora. Next base: position 98,204 of record JAJJHT010009452.1, on the reverse strand, counting down.
TGTTGGCATTGGCAACGGGGGCAATGAGGGAGCAGGCCTGTATGAAGCGTTTGAAATCCCAGCACCACTGGTAGCATCTAATAGCGTAGAGTGAGCAGCAACCCGCATAGAACGCTTGGCCACCTCCACCTGGATGTCAACGTGCACGTCCGTAGCCAGCTGAGAGAATCGCCAATATAAATCGCTCCCGATCTCGCTGTAGTTCAGCTCCTCCAATTCCTCCTGCAGCGTGGTGAAACGGTCGCGCAGACGCTTCTCCATAGACATGAGGGTCAGAATGGTTGAATCGTCAGTTTGCATCGCAGCCTTGACCTTCCGATGCAGTACCTCCATTTCCTGACATGTTACCTCTGCGCGTCTCCGCAGCATCCTTTCACGGCTTGACGCAGCAGATGCAGTAGCTTCAGCTCCAGATTCCATTGAATTATTCCAATTAAGATGCCAATTAAATTAAAATGCGACAACAAAACCAACAACGGTGTTTTAGTGGCACTTTTAATGCTGATCGCGATAATTGAACGGGATGATAATCACGTCGGGGTCACCAAAATGTTGAGCTATTACTGGTTTTTAATAGCGGCCAAATGAATTAAATTCCACAGTTCAATTTTCAAGTCAATTTCAATATTTATTTTCCGAGGGTTCAACTCTAACCCCAACTTGCAGACGCTCCAATCAATAACAAAATCACAAGAACAAAGCTTAGCAATATGAACGCACACAAATGCAAGATTTGCTAGTGTGCAGCAGCTCTACAAAAAAAGCTCCCCAGCAAAGCGCATGCGAACGGGGGAGAAGTAAACAAAACCAGAACTGCCGATAACCCGCCGCCGCTACACAGATTATAATATATGTAGCTTATTTTACGCAGCTTCGCCCTTTTCTGCTTGGCTCAACAATTCTTATTTTCGACTAAATTCCAAAGTATTTAATTTTCAATGATCAAACCTGTCGAGTCACAAGTACGAAACTTTATGGACGTGTTTAACAACAATTACCCCAACAAAATCTGGGGTAACCAAAATTGACGAAAATACACTGAACCGCAACGTAAAAAACTAAACAAACCCAATCTAAAAACAAGAAAGCTAACTTTGGGCGGAGCCGAAGTTGATATACCCTTGCAGTAAAGGTTGTTCTATTTCCGATCGTTCAGTTATATGTCGTCTATGAGTTATAGTCGGTCGATCCTTTTGAAATTTGGCACTTCGAATTATATTGCCCAAAATGGAATCCGTAGAAAGTCCCATCATTCTAGCTTAAAAAACATCAAGACAAGTTATGCCAATTCCGACCGTTCAGTTATATGGCAGCAATAGGATATAGTCGGACGATCCTTATGAAATTAGCAAATCAGATTATCTAGCCCTAAATGGAATCAAGTCCCATCCATGTACCAGGTCCCATCTCTCTAACTTTTAAAACACCAAAGTTATGCCAATTCCGATCGTTCTATGACAGCTATAGGATATAGTCGGCCGTTCATAATGAAATTTTGCAGGTAAGATATCTTAGACTTCGATTTTTTTTTCTTAGAATTTAACATGTGTGCAAAGTCCCAACCCTTTAGCTCGCCAAGAACACAAAAGTTATGACATTTCCGATCAATAACTTATATGGCAGCTGAGCGAAAAATGAAAAAAATTAGCGTACAAGCTTAGTAGCTCAAAGAAACTCTTACTTTTCAACCGGCGATATTGAAGTAAAAAAATCGTCGCCTTAGAGAAACTCGGAGAGCCTAGGAAAACAATAATAACAAATTCTGAAAGCTCCAGGGCGGCCCCAAGCACACAGTCTGGAATAGATCGCTACATTCAGATCAAGCGTAACCAAAGCCCAAAGATTATTTCAGTGGACAGCAAAAAAAAGGGTCCAGAAAAACGATCCTGCAATAAGAGGATTTAAAAACAAAAATTGTGACAGTTTTATGTAATAAAATAATTACAAAAAAAAAACAATATTTTAGATATTCTGTACTTATTCAGTTATTTAGATTAAAATACGAAACAAAATTACATAATATCATTCTATATATATTTATGTATATCCAGTCAGTCAATATAGTCAGTTGGGACTTCTAGCTTAGAGAACCGCTTTGTGTTAATGTATGAACTGGAATAAAATCAAATTTTAAATACATCTTCAAAATTAGCTTAAATTCCAATTATTTTTGTTTTTTTAGAAGAAATATTTGAAACGCCGGAAGCTATTTGGTCTTCTTCTGATGGAACACATTTTATGTTTGCTACTTTTAACGATACTCTTGTTGGATTAATGTCATACCCATGGCTTTCATCAGGAGCCTTATTTGCTGGAAGCGGAATGGCTTCTGGAAGTTCTTTCCCCGAAACAAAAAATGTTCGATATCCTACACCAGGAACCGTAAACCCAGATGTACAGTTATGGGCCGTTGACATCGGTAATTTAAAAAATATCCAGGAGTTTCCTATTATGCCACCTGAATCTATTATTGGACAGTAAGTAAACATCATAATTATGTCCCAATTTTTTAATACAATTTTCTATAAGAACTTACATTTTTCTTCGATACTAGGGAATATTATCTTACATCAGCAGGCTGGGTATCGGATTCCCATGATCAAGTTTCAGTAGTCTATATGGGACGTTCACAAAACTACAGTGTGATCGCAACATGCTCGAAAATGGAAAATTGGAAATGCATAGAAGTAAGTTATATTCAATAAAAAGAAATATACTTTAGTAATTCAAGGGATTCGATAAAAAAATTCGGACTATAATTATAGATTCAATAGTTCGAATATTTATTTGTTTTGTATTTCTATTTGTTTAATAACAAAGAACTGCTTATTTGAATTAGATTAAGTTATTTGATGTGAGAATAAGAAACGGATCATGTTATTATGATTATCATAATCATGCTTTATCATATTTGAGGATTGGTACCGTAAAATGTAATTGATCTAAAAACGATTTGAGTCAACCAGACCATGTACTAATGTATGGAGAAACATGACTCCAGAACAGGGTCTACGATCCTGCAATATTGGTAAATTTGGCAATTCAAGCCTGTAACGATAAGGCGGAAGACGACATCTAGTACAGTAAAATTGTTTTTCCACAGATTCAATGGAGTTGTGATGAAACCGAAAATTGCGAACTCCAAACGCATGGAAGAATGTTTGAACAAAGTTTTTTCAGTTCGAATCGTTCAGTTATATGACAGCTAATGGATTTATTCGGCCGATCTTTATGACATTTAGAAGTCGACCGATGTACATAAGTTTACAATGTGGTAACTCAATTATCATCTTGAGCATAGCCAGGAGTTTTTTGGGGTTTAGCTGTTTTTTGATGGTGTTTGAAACTGTTCATGATCGAAAAGTAATCGGAAAAGAGGACTTTAGCCTTGGGACATCCAGGATAGTGAATAGATTTATTGACGAATGGGGTTTGTCGGGTCAGGCAGCAGCTACGGCATAAATTGGCATATATATAAATATAAATGTAATAATTATAGTTTAGCAAATAATCATTTTCTCATCGCTTTGTTAGTCGCCTCAAGCCGACTCTTCTCGGCCGCTCGGCTTTATTTTATCTTTGTTATTAAGTTAACGAGCTTTTGCCTTGCTTGCACTTGAACTCTTTATCTCAGTGCATACGCATTCTAAATCGGAGCTTTCTGTCACTCCATTTCATATGCGAATAAATAAACATTTTTATAACTTTGTGAAACAAAAATTTACCTTTTTATTATTTTTTATAAAAGTCATTGAAAAATATCAATGACCAAACAGGGTTCAAAGATGATTTGAAAGTGAGAGGCAAAGATTTTAACCGTTTCTTCATCGCTGCGCGCCCATACTTCTTTTTGGGATCTTAAAGGCAGATCGGGACCAACTGATAGAAGTAAATCTGGGTGAGCTCTTCACAATTTAATGCAGGTGGGAGAAAGTTGATCTTTGTTTATTTGATCGTCGACTTGCTATTCTCTGCGGAGTCAGGGCTTTCACTGAAGGAAAGACTCAATCTGCCTATTTGAGAGTGTGTTTCTCGAGATAGTTGTGTCTATTGGCTCTGGCGTATGGGCTTTGGCAGCGATGTCGCCCATAAATTGTTTGAGTGAGTTTAATCTAAGAGTCGATACCTGCTTCGCAGGTAATATTTGGTTGGAGCTCAATCTAGGAGCCTACATAATTTTTTTATACCCTTCCCTAGGGTATTATAATTTTGGTTAAATGTGTGCAACGCATTGAAGGAGACAAGTCCGACCCTATTAAGTATATATATTCTTGATTAGGATCACCTCCTGAGTCGATATGAGCAAGTCCGTCTTCTGTCTTTCTCTTTCTGCGCAAACTAGTCTCTTAGTTTTAAAGCTATCGAGTTTAAACTTTGGACACATTCAGGCAGTATATAAGTCGGAACGGCCGGAATCGGTCGACTATATCCTATAGCTGCCATATAACGAAAAACCTTGCTATTTTTAAAGCTGCAAAATTTTTATTAGAAAATTGATTGGAAGATGTATACGATCCGATATAAATATAATAATATAAGCTGCTACTTAACTGCAAGGGTTTATCAACTTCGGCTCCGCCCGAAGTTAGCCTTCCTTTTATTACTTATTCCTTTTATACTTCAGCCAATTTGTTCTATCTGAAATGGGGAATGGGGCTTGTTTCTCAAACTGTGGCTGGTAAAAACACAATTAGAAGGTAAGAAGGTCAGATGACAGGTCTGCCAATTTTTCAGCGCGTATTACGCTTAGCTGCACTCTACTTGTTACTGCAAAATTAATATTGTCTGAGTGTTTTCTTGGGTCTGCTGGCCAGTAGGTAGGCGTCTCTGGGGAAACAAATACTAACTTGTTAGCTAGGGTAGTGAAAGCTTTGTATAATGGGTTCGAGAGACAAAAGCCCAGTGTTGATGTTTTGCATTGTATTTACCGGCTACAATAAATATGTTACCAATAGGGTTGTAAATCTGAGGCTCCTCAACTCTAATTCTATGATGAAAAATGTACTGAAGCTTATATATAGGGTGACCTGAGTACTTCTTGGGGTTTGTGCGCTCGGGCGCTAGTTTGATCTTAAATAGTGGCTGTGCGATGTCCTGTTGGCCTTTTAACCATTTTCGTAACAAATTTAACTTGGACCTATTCATTCAGGCCTTCCGCAATGTCAGATACCGGGACGTTTGGCTATTTTCCTTTTATAACCACTTGGAGCCCTTTGTTGTATTTAAGCTGATGGGTGTAGCAACCGTTAAGACCCACCATGACTGTTTAGCTCTACAAAAGGATATCTGTTTGGATATTAGTGTTAAGTCAATTAATTCTTTTCAATTTTTAACGATGAAAGTGGGGCCATGTCACTTATTGCATAGAAAAATATTTGACTTGAGTATTGTCGGGCTAAGCAGCTATGAGCAAAACAGCTTCAACGTTTTTCAGCGTCAAATTCCAATATATTTACCAGCAGGGGCTTATAACAATCGTCTATTGTTGTCTAACTCTCTCCCAGTTTCACCGGCGATCATTTATTATTTTTGGCGCATGCACCTCTGGGAGCTTTTGGTAGATCTTTTGCGCCCAAGCTCATTATACCCTAGCAGAGGGTATTATAATTTTGGTCAAAAGTGTGCAACGCAGTGAAGGAGACATCTCCGACCCTATAAAGTATATATATCTTGATCAGGATCAGGATCACCTCCTGAGTCGATATGAGCATGTCCGTCTGTCCGTCTGCCTGTTTCTACGCAAACTAGTCTCTCAGTTTTAAAGCTATCGAGTTGAAACATACACCCTTCTTTTCTTTGCAGGCAGTATATAAGTCGGAACGGCCGGGATCGGTCGACTATATCCTATAGCTGCCATATAACTGATTGATCGGAAATGCCGTAATTTCGTTGTTTTTCAAGTTAGAAGGATGGGACCGATCCGTTATATATTTAATAATGTAAGATGCGTGACGCCACCAATCGGACTGCAACTCAACTGCAAGGGTACATCAACTTCAGCTCCGCCCGAAGTTAGCTTTCCTTTCTTGTTTTAATCACTTTTCTTTGATATTGATACAGAGATATTGATATTGTCCGCTGACTTGAAATTAAAGTGCACTTACTAATAAACATTAAAATTTAATTGCGTCTTTTGTACTTATTCACTCGCTATCAAAAACGATCGATAGCGTAAACAGTATAAAGTTTGTAGTATCCAGTTAGTAAAAGCAAGTATTCGTAAGCTGCTGTTCCTTTTCGCTTTACCACATCGTTAAAGAAAAACTGGTTGCGAAGGGGCTTACTGTCGGTATTCACCCTGGAATCGACGGTTCGTCTTTACCCACGGTGCGTAAGAGGTTTCGGGGGCGTGCACTTCTTGCGTTGCTCTGTTCTGTAACGGTGTGGGTTCTTCCTAGCTACCGCTAATAAATCCGGTGTTTTTAAAGTTACATCGTCCGTCAAGGCTTTTAACTTCCTAAGTAACTCATAGTCTCGTCCGTCTATAATCATGTTCTGACCAAAACAAAGGAAATACGGCGAAAATAGCGGTACATAAATGTCTGACTCCAAACCGCGTCAAAAATGCTTTGAAATGTCCTGACTTGAATTGGGATCCGTTATCCGTTAGGATTGACTCCGGAACACCGAATGTATAAAACACTTGTGGCTCTAGGTAATCGCAAATCCTTTCAGTGGTGAATTTTTGCAAAGGCTGCAAGAAATGAAACTTCGTATTATGATCCAATATGATCAATAATCCTATATTTCCCTTCTTGGATCTCGGTTAAGGACCTAGCAGATCCATGTACAGTTTCTGGAACGGCCTTTCCGATACTATGGGTTTCCCTAATAGTGGCCTCAGTATAGTGTTCGCACTCTTACTTGTTTTACAAATCTGAGTAACCATTTCTGGCCAATATAGATATCGCTTGAGCTTCTCAATCATCTTTGTCATGCCAATATGAGCAGAATCGGGAGGATTGTAACCACGCAATATAACCTTGTCAACTAAATTGACGGGAACGTACAATTTCCATGCCTGTTGTTCTTGCTCTATATCTCCACTTGATGTTTCTGATTTCTTATAAACAAACTGATCGACAATTTTAAAATCAGGTTACCTGTCTTGATTAGCTTTAATATGCTCTCGTAGCTCTCTGTACTGTGCTGAATTGAACTCGTTAGTGCATCCGCAACAACGTTTTGTGGGCACTTCCGGTGCTCTATCCTCAGTTTGAGTCCACGTAATTTCATGACCAACCTTTCCAAGCGACCTTTCAAGTCTTTCTGCTTTAACAACCACTAAAGCGCTGCGTGGTCAGTAATGACTTGAAAATCTTGCCCCTCAAGAAAGGTTCTAAATTTCACTATTTCTTTTATATCTGCTAAAAACTCTAGCTCTGTCACGGAATAGTTGCGTTGCGCTTTCGACAATTTTTCTGACATACGCCATATACGCTACAGGCAATTCGATGTCATCTTCGTTCTTTTGCGCTAACACACAGGCTGGCGTCACATAATAAAATGAACTGTTTCTGAAAATCAGGTGTCTGCAGAATTGGTGGCGATGTCAACTTCTGCTTGAGCGTCTTGAGCGCTTCGTCGGCCTTTTTACTCCATTCAAGTTTTTTGTTCTTCTTTTTTTTTTTTTTTGCGTGGTTCCCACTGCATACGTACAGCCCACCTCCCGTCCAACCGACCGAGGGACGCTGCCGCGTGACGTACGGCTCGAATCGCGGGAATAGATCCGAGATAGATAAGCGAGGATTAGGAGAAAGATATCACGAGGACGAGTGTTGCACAGATAAGGCGGTTAATATAAGCGTTTTAAGATTCTTAGTAGAACAAAGTGACTAGATGTGGTAGAGACCATTGTAGTCCGAACATAATACCCTGAACGGATCGTGTTGGGCATATGTCACACTACAATGGCTGAGGAGTAGAGGACGATGCCAGTAAATCAAACCAATCAAATTCCGAAATTAACTTATTTAATTTCATAAAGTCAGCCTTACGAAAGAAACGAACTTTCTGAGATTTAACTGTAGACTTAAGGCCCATAAAGAGTGGGATGATATGGATCCTCAGGGTTAGAAAGGGGCAAAGTTCTGGAAAGAGTAATTGCATCAGGATCAGAAACGAAACATAAGTCACACAGGCGACCTAAAAAATTTCTAACGTGGTTAATTTGCCCGAGTGACATGTCGAACATGCCCGCAGGGAAGTCATGGTGGGAGTTAAGCTGTAAAGACGGTGAATTTTCAACATTTGACCACATAAGTTCTGAGATATTAAAGTCACCCAGAGCTATCAGCTGGTCACCATCAGACAGACGATCGAAAACCAAACGAATAGCGGACAAATGTTGCCAGTATGTTGGCGGTTCGGACGAAGGTGGTATGTACGAACAGGTAACATACAAAGATTGATCGGACAAAGTGATTTTGATGCAAAGAAATTCAATGCCATTAAACTCTTGTGATTTTACCTGTTCAGAAGCGAATTTGGAGTCTACAGAAATTAGCACTCCTCCTCCCCTTTGCAAAGTTCTATCACATCTAAAAGTACTTGGAAAAACTTCGGAGCTTAAGATCTCCGACTTTAACCAAGTTTCTGTAAATACAATAATGTGAGATGAAAAGAAAGAACTACCAGAATACAGTTTGGGAAGTTTACTACGTAACCCTGTAGTATTCTGATAGGTAAGTGTTAATGAAGATATTAGTTTTTTGAAATTGAGGAAGATGAGGTGGAAGATTGATCAGTGGCCGTAACATGTGGGAGTTTTACACCCACAGGTTTGGTTTTTTTTTTGTTTCACCGCACTTGGCTGATGTTCTTGGACGAAAATGTTCTCTGGCCAAAAGCTGGCGGAACAAATCGTCTTGAACATCTGCAAGGGCACACGTATTTTGAAAGATGACGTGTGCCTGATGTATGAATATTTAAATTTTGTAATATCCGCCACCTTTATGTCGACTTTTGCTTTGGCTTTGATGTAAGCAGAGATATCAATCTCAGAAGTATCGGGGGCAAGCCGGGAAACAAAAATGTGTTTCGATGGTGGGATCACCTGCAAGGGTTTTGGTGCCGCCGTAGCTAATACTGCGGCATCAGTACGTACCGGGGGTCCGGACAGTTGATTACCCTGTTTGGTGACTGTTACAGGGGTTTGAATTATTGGGTCTTGGATCACTTGAAGCGATGCCACAGAGGACATATCGGACAATTGCTCATTAATTCCAAGACATTCTGAAGCCGAATTTTTCTCAGGTCCGGCCCTTGGGGAGGCCAGAGATATAAGCGGCTGCATAGTTGTCGGCTGAGCAAAGGCGGATTTCTTACGCTTTGGAGACTCATTTAGTAGTTGAAGACTACTAAACTGTGTATCGAGCCCACAGAGTTGGTCATTGATTTTACGAAAACCACTAATCAACTCCTTAAATCCGCTTTTAGTCTGCCTCATGAACGATCTCATTTCGCCCTGAACAGCACGACAACCGTCACAGCAAAAGTGGAGACCAGACCTACGTGAGATTGCATCCGAAACCGAGGCCGTGAACCGGCACACTTAGCGTGTAAAACGTTTTCACAGAGCCAGCAATGGATGGTAGGCTGGGAAGACGAGATTGTCTTATAACAAGACTTCAATGCACAGACCAACTTAAATTCCATAATTATAAAAAATTTAAATATTTAATTTATTAAAAATTTTTAAAAATAAAATAATAAATTTATTAAAAATTAAATAATTAAGTTATTAAAAATTATTAAAAATAAAATAATTAATTTATTAAAAATTAAATAATTAATTTATTAAAAATTATTAAAAAAAATTAATAATTAATTTATTAATATTATTTGATTTTATTATTGAGGAACCTTGAACCACTGTACCAGGGAAACGAAAGGGGGAGATTAAAGAGAGCAGTTAGTGCAAGTTAGTAAGATTCAAAGAAATAGAGATAAGAATCTCTATTGAGCGAGAGTAGAAGCAATAGAATAGAAGCAACACCGTAGGAGATGAAGAAACAGAGCAGGGCTATGTTTGGAAGGAAAATTAAACAAATTATTATTTTACCTCCAAATATATCACTGCCCACGCGAAGCGATACGGATCTAAGAATTGCAATTTGTTTTTATGTATGAAAAGAAATAAACATCGATTGTGTATGGAAAGCTTATTACAAATTTTACAAAAACGTAGTGCGCACAAAAAAAACACGTCCGTCCGCTTTAAGATAAAGAGAGGAATGCTTCTTAAGAAGTTCTTTCTAAGAAGATTTGTCAGTGTACCATCGGATACTCCGAGAAATCGTCTCAGCTGTTTTATGGAGTTGGAACTGGAAAGTTTTTCACCGCACTGACTTTCTCTGGCTCAACTTTCAATTGACCGTGCCCAATGATAAATCCCAGATATCTAACCTCTGTCATGCAAAACTTCGATTTAGCTATATTTATTGTTAGGTTTGCCTTACGCAGGTGGTTTGCGATTTCTTCGAGCAATGTCATGTGTGACTCGAAATCTTCGGACAAAACTAGCAAATCGTTCAAATATACGAATAATCTTGTGCGCAACGTTGGTGGTATCACAATATCCATCGATCTGCAAAGAGTTTCAGCCGCGTTGCAGAGACCGAAAGGCATTACCTTATACTGGTACAATGGCCTGTTAGGAATCGTGAAGGCTGTGTATTACCGTGATCTTTCTTCTAACTCTATCTGCCAAAACGCGTGTTTCATATCTCACTCAGTAATGTAGGGAGCTGGTGGCAAGCGACTGAATGCCGTCCACATGGGGTAGTGGATAAGCTATCTAAGCATAGACGAACCTTGGGTCCCTTTCTAAAAAGAACGCAATTGCTGCTCCACGGACTCTTGGATTCCTCTATAGTTCCCAATGCCAACATGTTCTCTACTTCATTGAATATTAAATCCTCCTTTGCTGGTGAGATCGGCCAGTGTCACTGCTTGCATCTCCAACATCAATGCTATGCTCCAGGACATGTGTTCTCCCTAAACCATTTCTTTCATAGGAGGGTTACTTCGCAATGACTGAATCCAGCCTCTGTTTCTGATTGGTCGACAGTGCGTGAGTTTTAGCTACTTCACACGCTATTTCCTCTCTATTTTCCGTTAGTTCGAATACTGACTGATTTTGTTCCATTATTTTATCAAGTACTCCAAACTCTCGCCAAAAATCTATGCCTAAATAGACGTCTTGATTAAGATCAAGTATTGTGAAAAATTCGATTAATTTCTTGAGATCCCGGAACGCTATCTCCGTTCTGATTCTTCCCGTGACGTTGCACTGTGCATCGTTAGCTGTCCTAATCCCGCCGGAACACTTGAGCATTTTCGATTGAGTTTCTAATTCCTTGGCTGCTCTACCGCCTATGCAACTAATGGACGCGCCTGACTCCAGTAACGCTACGTATCGATTCTTCTCTATTTCAATCTCTGTGTATAGCCTGTTATCTGAGTTCAAAAATATCGCCGAAACTAAATTCTGCCGACAAGCCTGAACTTCCCACCAAAATCGTTGAATTCTCGTTTTTGATCTCCCGCCTTTTTCGCACAAGAGTTGACGTCTCCGAGCTCTCTTGCTGCCTTATAATTTTCCTCGCGAATATGATAGGGCTTCAACAGGATTGATCTATCCGGTAAGGTTTTGTTAAGTTCGTACTCCCGTAGAAGTGGACTTAACGTAAATTCTGTCTGAGTACTATTATCGGATTTTATTGTCTTGGATGCGACGCTTTGACGTGGTTCGTCGCATCGCCTCTCTGGTTTTCCGATGGGTTACACTTTTGACATTGGGGCTTGTAAGTGTCTTTGGCCCCGCATCCATGGTAAAAGATACTGCGAACGTCGAGACAGTCGTCGAAGCGATGTCCGAGCTTGTCGCAGTTCTAGTTTCAATTGCTTTCGTTGCACTGCTGCAACTTCGCTGTAACCTTCATGTTTAAAGTCTGGTCCTAGTTGCGAGACTAAAGGGCGCTGATGATAGCTGCTTTTCCCTGTTTAAGATCACATCTGTCTGCAAAACTGCTCGTGGGTGCGAATTTCCGCCCTTAAATGTGTTAAGGTGGGCACGTGCAAGTGCATTAATTCATATCGGATTGATGGCTTTGAGTGTCTAATAAGAAGCTTCACCAATGACTCTTCTGTAATCGGGGTATTCAATCGGCCTACGAGTTTCTCTACTTGGAATTGGTATTCCTCGAAGGGTTCTTTTTCTGCCTGCCGTCTGTTATTGATTAACTTCCAGATATTCATATCCAACTCATTGTCCCTGAACTTATTCCTGAATTCCCTAAAAAATTCTCTCCAATCGAAACGTTGGAATGAACGATGGAAATTCCATTACCATTCACCTGCTTTCCCTATAAAGAAAAGGTGTAAGAGAACACAAAAAAGCTGTCTATCGCCGCTGAAATTCTGCTTAGCTAAGGCTTCTACTCGATAAAGAAATTCTTCGGCTTGTAATCCCTCCTTCGTACCATCGAACTTAATGTGCCAACTCTGAATGATACTTGGTACTTTCTCCGGCTGAACTGCCGAAAAGGATCTGCCTACTTGATGGCCGTTTAGGTGGCTGTTCTCCCCAGATACTATAGCTAGATTGTCACTACCGACCTGTGTGTGGTTCTTCGACCTGCGTCTGTTAGGTCTGTGGTGTTGGTTCCCCATTTGCATCATTGCAAATTGCGAATGAATAAATTGCGTGGGGTCTTGCTTCAGTAGCTGTTTCTGTGTTTGCATAGCTGTTTGAACTACCTTGCCTATCTCTTCAATATTTTTTGATCTCGAGGTATCTACTACTGACTCTGTGCCAAGGCTTTGTTCCAGGCGTTCTGTCTCGTGATACTGTCTGTTCGACCTGTCGTCATTCCAGTGCGCTGTTTAGCTCCTCTTCTTGGTACAACCTCTACGTGATCTTGTCCTAGCAGGATTACTGCTTCGATTTGAATCTACATCTACCAAATTGTTATTACTGCCGGATTGTGCCGTTGGTGGCTGCTGCCAGATTCGAATTACTGTATCTAACTGACATTTTGCTTGTGAAGACTACAAAAAGTAATCGTTTTCTTAGGGTCTGTGCTTTGGACTGATGTTTACAGTATAACTCCTACTGTTGATTCCCTGAATCCTACTTATTTTAATAAAATCATCAAAGTTAATGTTGATTTTGATCTGGTACCACTCAATCGAAGTGGGACCTCCGGCTCGATCTGGTCGACCATTCCGATTGTCTCGAAATAAGGCGCTATTCCTAGATACAGAATCCAAAATCACCTCATCAATTCCACAATAAAATCTTCAGCTAAATCTCAATTCTAAGTTAAAAAAGTCGCTTTATTACTGTTGTCGCGTGGTCGTCCCGATCCGTAAATACTCGAATCGTGGCCGCAATTCCTATGCGCAGACATTCAGATACCTTGTTCCTGAACGTTAAACTGAAACTAATTACTTAAAAAAAACCTCTGAAATAATAGAGCAACACAGTGAGTCTCACAACTCACTTTTTAGGGACTACTCTTAACTAGAATCCTCGCTTCAACGTCCGCACTGGGCGTCAAATTGAGTAATCGTAGTCATGCATTCTTTACAAAATGTCCTTGGCCCCCACGTTGGGCGCCTAATTATTATATGTAGTATCCAGTTAGTAAAAACAAGTATTCGTACGCTGCTGCTCCTTTTCGCTTTACCACATCGTTAAAGAAAAACTGGTTGCAAAGGGGCTTACTGTCGGTATTCACCCTGGGATCGACGGTTTGTCTTTACCCACGGTGCATAGGAGGTTTCGGGGGGCGTGCCCTTCTTGCGTTGCTCGGTTCTAAGCTCGTCGGAACGGTGTGGGTTCTTCCTAGCTTCCTACATAACACCACTCTACTCAAATAATTATTTTAGTGCACTTTACTGTTCGTTAATGATTTGAAAATATTTGAATTAAGACCTGTTGGAAACGGACGGATACGGGTTGTATTGAGGATCAGGAAAACTTTTGCTTGATCAGGGTAACTGAGATTTTGTACGCTCCCCTGGTCTTTACCCTCCCTACCTTGATACCTCGATGCGAATGTATTTGGTATCCCTAGAGTAATATACTCTACAGACTCAAACGACTTCGGAGTTTCCTGAAAACTGCAACACCATAAGCCCCAGACCCAGATAATACTCTTCTATTCCATTATAAAATACATTATCTTTACCAAATCAAAATACCCTTCATACGCCTTTGCGCCATATCAAAATAAAAAAAAAATCAAAAAGAAACTGAGGAAATCAAAATTAAAGAACAAAAGAAATAATACTACAAATTCATCTTACTTTAATTTAGCCTATCTGTCATATGTACCAATTGTCACCGCATTCACTAATATATGTTACATTTTTATATATATGGATAGATATACATATATTCACTTTTTACGGACTTACGCTCGTTTCCGGCGATGCAGGTTCGTTGGGCTCATTGAAGATGCAGATTTCTGTAAAAATGTTGCTTCTATCGTTGCAAAAGAAGACTGGTGGTGGTTGTGTGGGGAAGGGCAGTTACATTTAAACTACATGGAAATAGAAATGACCCTAAATAACTATCTTTAGAAAAATCTTTAATCTAATTTTAATTGATCCAACGCTTTGATACTTCTCACATCCTAGTTCGTGATTGCTTTTCTCGGGGTCTTTTGCTAAATTCGGGTCGCCGCGGGGGGAGTGTGGAGTAGAAGAATAGGATTGGTGGATCTGCGAGATCACGTGGTTACGAGTTCATGCTACACCAGCACAAGGATGAGTGAGTTCCAAGCTTGGCTGCTGTGGTAACTGCTGCTTTAGCCTACTCTGCTTATGGCTCAGTTACGTCATCAGTTGAGGTTAGGCTGCCACGTGTACTCGACCTCTTACACTCGATCTTTTCCACTCTTTTTTCCCTCATTTCCTTCCTTTCCGACCGGTTGCCTTTATTTTTGCCAGTGGCAACGTGCCACATTGAGCGCGAACACGCTACGCGACGTGCGCGAGGCTAACCGGCCGGTGGAGATCGCTCTACAGGTTGCTTTTCCACTGTAATACAAATTGTCCCACTGATCTGTTCACTATCTATCCACTATATTTACCTTTCAGCAATCTTAGTATTCTCAACTGTCGCAAGAGATGTTCCCAATACTGATGTTAGAGATGTTGGAAATTTTATAAATTCCAAAGCTGCTTTAGCACGTGGTTGCTGCCATCGTTCAATTTCCGCAGGTCAGTTTTTCACGTCTGGTGCTCTCTCTGTCGCAAATTCAAATGAACGAACTGCCAACCAAAACTATTTAACACCGTTTCCGGACTAAGGTTTCATTCGACCCGTCTCTATAAGCATGAAGCATAGTGATGGTCTGGTTTGTAGCGCGTCCTCGTAGACCCCGCCAAGCTTACCTTCAGGCTACACCTTCAGTCACCTTAATCATCACAGGCTATAGCCTTCACGCTTCCCTTCAATCAGGGGCAATTCCTGATCTTGGCTGATTTGGTCCTTTCATGGCTTTTAAGAACTTGTCCGGCAATTCTCTTTTCAGCGTTGGACTACTTTTTTGGCCATTTACTTAAAAAAAAGAATATATAGAAAAAGATTAAAACGATCTTTAACTTTTAAAATTTTTCTCTGCCTTTATATCGTATCCAACAAATATTTATTACCTTGAAATAAAAGGTAACTTTGGGCGTAGCTGAAGTAAAAATAATCTTGGAGGTAAATGACAGTTTCTATTTTATGATATGTATCGAATCGGATATTATAGTAATAACTGTATATAGTTGGCCTAGTATATCCTTTGGGACTTTCAGTAAAAAGCCACATTAATATAGTTTTATTTTGAGTATTTAATAGTATTTTTATTTTATTTAATATTTATAATATTCTTTATTATTCCTTAAATAACAATTTTATTACACACTGTTCATATTTATGAACTGGCTACTGAAACAATCCAAAAGGAAACCAGAATTAAAAGCAGAGTAGAAGAATAATCTATGTATAACATATATATTATATAACATATAACCATTATAATCTATATAACATATATAGATTTTTTTTTCACGGGAGAAGGCGTGAAAAAATTTGCGCCATCGATAGTTCCCCTTCTCTAGAACCCACCCACGACCCATTGTCTTGCATTACTGCGACTGCGAGTGGCAGGAACTTCAAGACATTAAGGGCCATTACAGCCTTGAGGCGCTCGTACCACATAAGCTATATTCAGCCGAAGTCAGGAAAATACGAAGTCGGTTTTCCGTGGCGGGGTGGCACCGAGAAGCTTAGGCCCCGCAGGAACCGTGAGCCCCCCACACGTCCGACCCCCGCACGTCCGACCAGGCGAAAGCTTTGGGGGGCGTGCATATTGGCACCAACCCGGAACGGTGATCGGGGAACGACGGGAGGACTAACGTTCGACGGCGAGTCAGCGAGGATCCGGCGGAGGAATCAACTGCGATGAGATTCACCCTTACAATACTTTGTAGACAAGCTAGAAATATAAAGGAATTTGTTAATCGAAGCTCGGTGTTATTTCTTGGCTCCGGCAGTTATGTCGGATATATAAATTCGGTGGAACCATCCACAAACTCTTTAAGCTAGCCGCGGCATGTTGCGTAAACAAGCAAAACACTTCGTTACAAGGTCGTGATGCACAGAGTCGCCGAAATCCTGGAAACAACGCAGGTCGAGCAATGGCGGTGGGTCCTTTCGAAGCTGAAGGTAGCGGACGAAGATCACTACACCGCTGAACGAGATTCCTCCATCCACCATCCATTTCTTTTATTTAATTAGTTTTAATTTACCTTTCTAACTCTAATTTATTGGAAGCCTTTACATTTCGCTGCCCCTGTCTTCGGTTCGGTTCACTTCGCACCCAATCGGTTCGGTTGGGCCCGATCCTGAAGATCAGATACAAAAAAGAGTCCAAACCGAAAGAGCGACTCTTGTGTGGAAAATTGTGAGCAGGGGAAAAAATGTCAAAGAACAAGATAAACACAACGTCCGCTGCAGCGGCCAGCGGGGACACGAATCTGATCGAGGTGAAATCGAAGTTCGATGCGGAGTTCCGGCGCTGGAATTTCAAGCGCAACGAGACGGAGCAGAGCTTCGACAAGTTCGCGGCACTGATTGAGCAGTTGCACAAGCTGGCCAACATACAGTTTCTCATCCTCTATATAGATCTGCGGGACAACGATCTGCTGCCCATCAAGATACAAAGATCACCGACCAAACGCTGCAAAAGTTGTGGATAACGGGCCCTGGGTTCTTAAAAGGTGAATCCAGCAATTGGCCAACATCGACGGGACAGGGCAACATCATCGATTATTCAGAAATACGGAAGCATGTGATGACGACGCAATCAGCGGTTTCGTTCAATGCGCACTATTTCTCGAACTGGCAGCGATTATATTGAGCAGTGGCGCTAATACTCTTGTTCGTCGATCGGTTACGAGCGAAATTGCCGGACAAGACATGCCAAAAGCCCCGACGATGGCCCATGTAAGCAAAGTGAAGATGCTGAAAAGATGAAAACGCTTTCCGTGGGAGCGGCGCTCTACAAGGGAAACAGTTTGGTCGGATTGAACGCATACCTGGACAACGATGGAGTACTGCGGACTAAAGGCAGACTCAACTCAATTGACATAGCTGAGGACGCAATTATACTAGCTCCAGGATGCCGGATACCATCATCTCGCTTACGAGACTGCAATAAACGACATCAAGGCTTCGTTTTACATCAGCCGCCTCCGAGCGTTGTACAAATCTTTGCAGAGTACATGCCAACGATGCTAGGTCGTGCGTGCAGTTCCCAGGCCACCCCAGATGGCACCGATTCCGAGAGCGAGAATAGGAAGCTTCCAGAGATCGTTTACCTACACAGGCGTCGATTATTTTGGCCCGTAATTGGTGAACGTCGGCAGGCGCAAGGAGAAGAGATGGTTAGCTCTGTTCACCTGCCTCATGTTGCGCGCGGTGCATTTCGAGATCGCCTATAGTCTTATCATAAGTTCCTGCATCATGTGCCTATCCAATTTTATGGCGCTTCGAGGAACACCATAGGAAATATTCTCAGACAATGGTACGAACTTCAGAGCCACGGAAAATGCCGTGCGCGAAGAGCTAAAAAAGATCGAGCACGATAAAATCACTATTAAGTTTGATGGCATAAAGTGGCAATTTAACCCACCAGGAGCACCACACGTGAGTGGAGCATAGGAAAGACTAGTCCGGACAACAAAAGGAATTTTGAAGAACATTTGCCCAAATTACTTTATCAACGACGAGGGCCTATGACGCATTGATGGAGGCACAATTTATTATCAACTCGCGACTGCTCACGTTCGTAAGTCTGGACACTGAAGATGGCGTCGCTCTGACCCCGAACCACCTACTGTTGGGGTATTAACCAGGCGCACCAAATGGTTTGAGAAGGTACCTCCAATAACACAGCCAAACAAAAAAAAATATTTTTTCGGGTCTGGAGGTCAGACCATGTTTACTATATGTTTTCGGGGTCGCTGAATCCGAATCCGAGGTCCAAAAACCCCCAGCACGTCCGGGTTCTGACATAGCCTCAAAAAACCTCATACAAAATTATATTCGAGTCCTTGGGTCAGACCATGTTTATTATATGTTTTCAGGGTCGCTGAATCCGAATCCGAGGTCTAAAAAACTCCAGAATGTCAGGATTACGACATAACCTCAAAAACTTGATACAATTTTTATTTTCCGAGTTCTGGGCTCAGATCATGTTTACCATATGTTTTTGGAGTCACTGAATCCGAATCCATCGATCAAAAAATCCCAGCATGTCAGGTTGTTAACGTAACCTTTAAAATATCCCGTTATCTAGGCTATTTAACGCTTCAACGTTTTGACCGTTAATATAGGACCGTCAGCGCTACCCGATGTACATCGGATTTTGTACATCATATATTTGTGGAAATTTGTGGAATGATTACCAAGAATAAATAAATGATTAGATAAATGAATTGTATACATCTACAATATTAAAAATGATGTGTAAAAATTTTATCAAGTTTTTGAGGTTATGTCGTTCTGGACATTCTGGAGTTGTTTAGACCTCGGATTCGGATTCATCGACCCTAAAAACATATAATAAACATGGTCTGACCCACGGAATCGAATATAATTTTGTATGAGGTTTTTTGAGGTTATGTCAAAACCCGGACGTGCTGGAGTTTTTTGGACCTCGGATTCGGATTCAGCGACCCCGAAAACATATAGTAAACATGGTCTGACCTCCAGACCTGAAAAAAATTTTTTTTTGTGTGGCTGAGTATTCATTGGGAGCATCGTAATCATCGTGGATGAGCTCCTCCCCAGGAACCTGTGGTTAAAAGGAGTGACCGACACAATGATGGCCAAAGATGGGCAAGTTCGACGCGTGACTATAAAGACCCAGCACGGCGTTTTGGAAAGACGAGCAACGAAGGTAGCGGTTTTGGACGTCGGCTTGGAGGATGGTAACTAACCACGAACCGGGATCAATTACGGGGTAGGGAATGTTGCCGCTGTAATAGATTTTTTGCGTAAATTTGAATTATAAGAATAAATGTGGCTTAATGTTAGAATAAGCATATATAAACTTATCGATAGCTTTGTAACGGCCGAGAAGAAGGAAAATCATCGGCCATCGCTAGATAGAAAGAATAACACAGTGAAGCTAACGAGTAGAAGAAACACGAATTTTTTTAGCACACCACACACACACTCTCAGATATTGAAAAATAAAGATTATTAAAAAGAAAAATTGTGTGTTCGCTAAAGAAACGTGGGAGCCACATTGTCCCGGCAAAAATCTAATAAGCTTTTGGTAAAAAATTTTTCCAATCCTTAATATTACTTTGACTGGTTTTAATGCAGCTTCTCTATATTATTTCTCTCGACCTTTAAGTTATTAGCTTAAGACCAATAAGTTTTTCCGTTTCTTTTACAAAAGCCGGTCTAAAGGCCTTCAAAATCGTATCGATTGCGGTGTACTTCTCTTCTACAAACTGATTTTGGATGCATCTATGAGTTTTAATTGTTGAGTTGTTGCAAAAATACTCGAATCAGCACTTCAAGAGTTTTCTTGTTGATATCCTTGCTTATAATTTGATCGTCCACTTCTGTCATCGAACCTATAAACTGCAGAAGAACTCTGCAGAGACAAAAATCAAGCTGATGTATTTGCCTTAGTTTAACACATTTTTCTGAATCTGTCTGCATATTTAGGAAATATAGCCAACAAATAGTCTAAGTATAGTCTTAAAAAATATGCCAGAACCGATTTTACGGTCTTTCTCGCTGCTAAACTCGCTACAGGAATTTATAATTTAACGTTCTATTTCATGTATGCGGGCAGGTCCAAAATTTTATTTGAGCTTGTGCATGTATGTGTGCAATCAACTTGAAAATATTGATTAAATCTTTTCTTTTAAAACTTTAATGAACTGTGCAACTTTTAATTGATTTGAATAATTAAAATCGAAAGTTTGGCGGAAGAATTTTTAAAGGTACGTGCTCTATATACTTATACCCCTGCAAAGGGTATTATGATTTTGGTCAAAAGTGTGCAAAGCAGTGAAGACATCTCTGACCCTATAAAGAATATATATTCTAGATCAGGATCACCTCCTGAGTCGATATAAGCATATCCGTCGGTTCTTCTGTCTGTTTCTACGCAAACTAGTCTCTCAGTTTTGAAGCTATCGAGTTGAAACTGTGCACACATCCTTATGTTGCTGCAGGCAGAATATAAGTCGGAACAGCCGGGATCGGTCAACTATATCCTATAGCTGCCATATAAATGAACGATCAGAATTGGCATAACTTTGGTGTTTTTTAAGCTAGAATGATGTGACTTTCTTCGGATTCCATTTTGGACAATATAATCCGATTTGGCATATTTTATAAGGATCGACCGACTTTTTCCTATAGACGCCATATAACTGAACGTTTGGCAATGGCACAAACCCTAACTGCAAGGGTATATCATTTTCGGCTCCGTCGAAAATATTTTAAAATTTTCTTTCAATTGGAGCTATCATTGGGAACATTTGATTTTTTTTTCTGTCTGATTAAATTTACTAATCACCAATCCTAATTCTCTTGAATACGAGTCGATTGGTGACTGATCTATCCCAATCAATCTGGTGAGACCTAAAAAAAAAGAATTTCCCCGTTTTTAGGAGAGGAGGACTCTATGTGCGCGAGGAGACTCTATATATAGCCAAAGAATTAATTTTTTGTAGGCAAGCGATCTAAATGAATTATATACCAATCGAAAGGTATTGTTTCAATTAGATAATTTTTATCCAAACATATTCCAAAAGTTATTTGGTTTGGGAGATATTAAGGTGAAAGTAAAAAAATTTTTCATCACTAAAGTGGTGCTGGTGGACACATTTTAGTCCCCAGATAGAATATTTTTATATGAAATGAATTATATACCAATCGAAAGGTATTGTTTTAATTAGATAATTTTTGTCCAACATTTTTCAATACTATATGAGCTATATGACCTCCTAAGCCGATACTAACATGTCCATCTATCAGTCTGTCTGCCTATTTGTTTCTGCCCAAACTAATCTCTCAGTTTTGTTTTAATTTAAACTTTGCATAAAAACTTCTTAAAATTTAAGCTTTTTAAGTAACGTTCCAAATTCCAAACCCTTGTAAAATAAAAATACTTATAACTTCAGAACTACTGAAGCTATCGAAATATACTTTACATCAGTGGTGGGCAAAATGCACACATGTAAAAATTTAAACATTTAAATTTGTGCGAAAGCCGCGAAAAACACATTTGTTTCTTAACCTTGGGCTCTTAAGAGAGGCCAAATGATCTCACATTTACACGTTGAGTGTGTCGGCAGCGCTGCAGCAGAGTTTCTGGCCCTATACTCGCGAGTTATGGAAAATGAGAGTTACGGAAATCTTTGGCAAGTTTTTAATTATTTCACTTTCTTTAATTTCAAAATCTATGATGTAAAAAAAAAGGTTTTTGGTGTTTATCCTAACATTTAAAGTATTGCTGACTGAGTGAATCGCCTGTCCATAGGAGGGTTACTTTAACTTTATATATATTATGCGTCCCTTTTTAAATAATTGAAGATCTATACATTCAATAAAACAACTGATATCATATAAAAACAAGGAAGGAAAGCTAACGTTCGCTCGTACGTTCTACGACAGCTATAGGATATAGTCGGCCGATCCTTATGGAATTTTGCCCATAAGATATGTTGGTTAAATCAACCACCAAGTTATGGCATTTCCGATCAATCAGTTATATGGCAGCTATAGGATATAGTCGACCGGTCCCGGCCGTTCCGACTTATATACTGCCTGCAAACAAATGAAGGATGTGTGCAAAGTTTCAACTCGATAGCTCTAAATCTGAGAGACAAGTTTGCGTAGAAACAGACGGACAGACGGGCACACGGACAGACGGTCAGTCGGACAGACGGACATGCTTATATCGACTTAGGAGGTGATCCTGATCAAGAATATATATACTTTATAGGGTTGGAGATGTCTCCTTCACTGCGAAGCACATTTGACCAAAATTATAGTACCCTCTGCACGGGTATAAAAACCTTTCGACGAGGTAAAATACCGGTGACGAACCTGCATTCTCTAAGAATGCATGCTAAGCCCAAAATATGTGATATCAATTTTGGTGACGAAAAAATGCTATATAGGTGTACAAAATTGTATTTCACCATCGAATGAACTTTCTAATAAAAATGTTGAAAACAGCCCCACGCAGCTTAAAAAATAGCTTTAAAAATAGGATATTGTCGGTCGATCCTTATAAAATTTGGCAAATCGGATTAGATTGCCCAAAATGAAATCAGTACCAAGTCCCATCTTTTAAACTTAAAAAACACAAAATTTGTGTGATGATTCCGATCGTTCTATGATAGCTATAGGATATAGGCGGTCGATACATATTAAATTTTTTACATAAGATATTTTGGCCAAATATAACATGTACAGGAAAGTGTAACAGGAAAGTCTCAACCCTCTAACACCGAAGTTATGGCATTCCCGATCAATTAGTTATAAGGCAGCTATAGGATATAATCGACCGATCCCGGCCGTTCCGACTTATATAGTGCCTTCAACTCGATAGCTTTAGAACCAGTTTGCGTAGAAACAGCCAAACGGACAGACGGACAGAAGGGCAGACGAACATGCTCATATCGACTCAGGATCACATCCTCAAGAATATATATAATTTATGGGGTCAGAGATGTCTCCTTCACTGCGTTGCGCCCTTTTAACCAAAATTATAATACCCTCAGCAGGGGTGTAAAAATCAGGGACTTGCCGGGTAAGAATATTTTTTATGTGCAATTTTGTACACCTATATAGGCTACGGACCGGTGAGTTTGCTACTCTTTGCAAAGTCTTATCTTTTTCAATTGAGGAGAAAATATATCAGGTTGGATAAGGAATGCCCATTCCTTGGGGGTCCAGAGAAACACGGGTTCATGGTTGTTGGGTCAAGCAACATATGTCATATGTTCTCTATATAAACCAAATCTTTTAAATTAATTGTAATCATACATAGAAATCTAAAGATTCTTGTGTTTTATTAAAGCCTTGATTTGGAACATTAAATAAAGCTCCCGAAAATGCTTGTCAGTTGGATTAGTTCTAAAGAAACGATGTCTAGGTTATTACCTTATTCACAAACGCAACATATTACAAACGCAGGATGATCACAAAGAAAACGACGATTATGTCTCTGAAGTGATTGTGGTGTATGCACTTATGAGTTCTTATTACACAACATAAATATTGAGCGGCAACACTTTGTTAGTCGAAGTCACAACACTTCGTTGTTATACCAATAACAATGTACTCAGCGACAGCGGGCCAAGTGCCCAAACACATTTCAAGTGCATACGTAATATGATATGCGATTTCATTCACCATTTAGAGCCGAGTCAGCATGGTTCTCACGCTGACCACTTTTATACATATATATAAAACGGCTGCTCTGCCGTTGCGCCGGCAGCTAGCAAGCCTTAGTGTAAGAAAACAATAATTCATTCGAATAAAGACACTGAACTGGATAATACACATCCTTTTTAATTCAACATGGCGACCGTGACTTCGGTCTCTTTTTTGGCCAGATCGAAGCCTTATTTTATGCCCATTAACATTTTTATAATTTAAATTTCTGTGTTCCTTACCTCTTGGGGGGAAACGACAGTTTTTTTTCTGACTACGCGATTTTAAAACTGGGCTCTTTTATGCCCAGATCGCAGCCTAACCTGAGTCTCTTACCACAGGGGGAAAACGTCAGGGTGTCCCGAGGGACCACATTATAAGAGGAGCCCCTTATATGGTGTTACTCCAATGAGTTTCAAATGAAAAATTTTTTTTGACTACGCGATTTTAAACTGGGCTCTTTTTTGCCTAGATCGCAGCCTAACCTGAGTCTCTTACCACAGGGGGGAAAACGTCAGGGTGTCCCGAAGTACCACATGATAAGAGGAGCCCCTTATATTAAGGTGTTACTCCAATGAGTTTTCAAGTGCTTCAAGTGCACCACATAAATATTTGTTTAGACTGCAGGAGGTCGTTTTCAAACCGTGCTGTTGATTACTTATTCCCATGGGTCCGATCCCTTACATTCTATGTTTGGAATTCTTATCGTGTTCAATGCTTGAACAGAAATAAAATATTGAAAATTTGAAACAAAATATATATATATATATATATTAGGGCGGTTCGATTTGTAGGGGGTCAAAAAAATCGCCTAGGCACATATGATTTTCGGATTCTAGGGATCAAAATAAGAAAGTTTGCTCAAGAAACCATACCTCTAAAATGAATTCTGATATCCCTCCTTTTAACGTGTAGGTACCCAAAAGGTCAAATTCCAAAAAATCCTGTTTTGACCCATTTAGAGTGCCCCAATCGAGTCCAAATGTATGAACGACCCCCTAACTTTGGAGGGTCGGCCCACCCATGCTAGTGTTACCCCCCTGGGACCCCCCTAGGGATTCTTCCTTACAAAAATATCACAAAATCACAGCACCTAAAAAGTATGCTATGAAAATGTAACTCAAAACCTGTTGCTCCGCCCACCGCCTTTTCTCCTCCCTTTCGTCCCTTGGGGGCCCCAGGGGGGTACCACTTGTATGGGTGGGTCGACCCTCCAAAGTTAGTGGGTCGTTCATACATTTGGACTCGATTGGGGCACTCTAAATGGGTCAAATCAGGATTTTTCCTACACGTTAAAACAAGGGACATCAGAATTTATTTTAGAGATATGGTCTCTTGAGCAAAGTTTCTTATTTTGATCCCTAGAATCCGAAAATCATATGTGCCTAAGCGATTTTTCAATCGACCCACCCTAATATATATATATGTGTATGTGTATCCAAGTATGAAGACACAAAGAGCCATAAACAAAACATATTTCAATATCTAAAATTCTTAATACTTCAAATTAATTGGTGGTGATGACCAAGAATCAAAAGAAGTTATTGACCAACAAGATTTGGAAGAAGAAGAAATAAATAATCCCACTATCCCAGCTATACTTATGTCTAAATTCAATCAATCAATAAAAGCCCTACACGAAAAATTAGCTATTTAAATAATAACAAGAGAGGAAAGCTAACTTCGGGCGGAGCCGAAATTTATATATACTTTGCAGTTAAGGTTGTTCCATTTCCGATCGTTCAGTTATATGTCGTCTATATGATCCTTATGAAATTTTGTATACAAGATATATTCAAATTTCAAATATAACATGTGTGAAAAGTCCCAACCCTCTAACTTAAAAACCACCAAAATTATGGCATTTCCGTACAATCAGTTATATGGCAGCTATAGGATATAGTCGACCGATCCCGGTCGTTCCGATTTATATACTACCAGCTTTTACTATACTTTTCAACTCGATAGCTTTAAAACTGAGAGACTAGTTTATGTAGAAACCGAAAGACAGACGGACATGCTTATATCGACTTAGGAGGTGATCCTGATCAAGAATATATATTGTACTTAGGGTCGAAGATGTCTCCTTCACTGCGTTGCGCACTTTTGACCAAAATTATAATACCCATTGCAATGGTATAAAAACAAAGCTAAACGGTGTCGCCAGAAACTTAATCGGAAATCAAAGAACTATATCAGAAGTCGTTTCCAGACTAAAGATAAATGTTAAAGGCGAACCTGTAGAAGTATTATCAGCTAATCTGGTGAATCTACAGCAACGCAACAAAAGTGCTAATCAATATACATCAGACGTTGAGCAAATGACACAAGCTTTAAAACTTGCGTTAGGCAGAAGGCAATTGCAAAGAATTGCTCAATTGATAAGGTGAAACTTATCTTACAGGCTGGCACCTTCAAACCATATCCAAATTCGTAAACAGTTGCCCGAAAGCAACTGGGCAACCTAATACTGTCCTTTATTTTAAAAAATATTCACAGCGTGGTGGAAACCGCGGACGTGGAAATTTCAGAGGAAACTCTCGTGGTCGTAATAATAATTACAAAAACTACAACAATTCCAATTATAACAATAATGGACAAGGCAAATATAGTAATATTATGGTAATAATAATTACAAAAACTACTACAATTCCAATTATAACAATAATGGACAAGGCCAATATAGAGGAAACTCAAGAGGAGGTGGTAACTCGAATCGAGGCCACAATAACAGTAACACAAATAATAATGTTAGAGTTGCCCAAAATAATTCGGAAAACTCTCATCCTTCAGATGTTCAACAGTAGGCAGTTATGCGGTTCATACAATCGATCTTAGCTTAAATATATTTGTGGACTTTTATAATGTAAAGACGAATAAGAAACTTTTATTTTTAATAGATACAGGTGCAGACATATCTCTGTTAAAAGAAAATTCTGATATCTTCCATGACATCCAAATCAATAAGAAAATCAATATCCAAGGCATAGGTCAAGATATAATACAGTCGAACGGATTAATTTCAATAGAGATACAGAAAGGTAAATACATAATTCCACACGATTTTCACTTAGTAAATTTGCATTTCGCAATACGTTGTGATAGGCATTAATTTCATTAAGAAATTTAATTGCCAATTAGATTTCAAACCAAATGAAGATTGGCTCATAATGAGACCAAATAATTTGAATTTCGAAATTTATGTTCCAATAACATACAGTTCTGGTAATAATTCCATTGTTTTACCAGCAAGATCCCAAGTTGTCCGAAAGATTCATCTATCATCAGATGAAGAAAGTATATTAATACCTAATCAGGAAATTCAACATGGAGCTTTTAGTCAAATAAAAATCCAATTAGATGGCTTATTTGAGAATCTGTCTATGGAATGCTAACGGCATTTCAAAGCGCAAAATAAACTTAAGACATTTCTTGATGATAATAATATCAATATTATACTCCTCTCCGAAACTCATCTAACGAACAAAAACAACTTATATCTGACGGGCTATATATTTCATGCAACAAATCATCCAGATGGGAAGGTTCATAGAGGAACTGGGATCCTCATAAAGCAGAGCATAAAACACCATTCCCTCCAACGAGTTGCTACAAACTCCTTGCAGTCAACTTCAATACGAATTCAGACCGTGGGGGGTCATCTAAACCTAGCTGCAATATACTGCCTATACTTTGTGTTGATGCTGGAGTTGATTGCGATTCTTCGCTCAAAAACGAAAAGTATTCTGCTCGTACAACCTGAAATCTGTCATCGGTGTGTCCATCATTTTTTATGCCTGGTTCCAGGTCGATGAGATCATGGTATCCTGTGACGATTTCCTTCCATAGCTCCTTCATGTGTTGTCTGACGTGTGTGGACACTTCCCGTCCTTCGGTGCGGTTGCACAGAAAGTCTTCCATATCGTCTAATCGTCCTTCATGTCTTCGTTTTAATGATGTTAATCGAAGGTCTTCTCCTTCGTTTCCTTGTGATGATTGTGCCTTTGGCTCGAGATTTTCGCCTGTTTTCCGGGGCCTTTGTGACGGGCCTGACACTGATGGGATTCCATCCGAAAATATTGCTTCATATTTTTTCACAAGCTCTTCTAGCGCTTTGGCCTTTGTGAAATACTCATTCTCAGGACTTAGTGCTAGCTCATGAAGCTTGGCATCATTTTTTTTAAACTGGGTCCATGAGTGTGTTAGCTGTCTGAGTCTCTCCTCGAAGTACCCTCCCTTGAGTTTACGATCTGCGGAGTCCTTAGTGAAGTTTCTTATTAGCCTTTGGATGACTATGTTGCTTTCAATTTGCTCATCAATGAGCATTTGGATTACAGGGTCTGATTCTGATCCCATTGTTGTATCTCTCCTTTTTTTTTCCGTTGAGTTAAATTGCGTTAAGGTTTGTGTTCAAGTTGTGATCCTAAAGGATCACGTCGGGGTCACCAAATGTTCGTCCGTAGAGCGTTATGCGGCAACTACGTCAAACTTGAACTCACGGGAGTAACGGTAGGTCCCTGACTAAATTTACCTGGATTCTGCAAGGGACTGCTCGGGTTGGCCAGACGCTTGCTGTGATCAGGCATGAGTTGATGTGCTTGAAGTCCTGGGGTGGTTTTCCTCAAGTACCGGTGGTATGGTGGTTCGGCTGATTCCTTATCGGCCGGTCCTACTGGCGGTCCGTTTCACGGGAGCAACACTCGAAGTAGGTTAGATAGCGCGGGGTCTGCTGGTGGTCCGTTTCACGGGAGCAACACTCGAGCTAGATTGGTATGCCGCGGGGTTTCCTCGTGGTCCGTTTCACGGGAGCAACACTTGGAGTAGTTAGGTAATGCGGGGTCTACTGGTGGTCCGTTTCACGGGAGCAACACTCGAAGTAGACTGGTATGCCGCTGATTCTACTTGTGGTCCGTTTACACAGGAGCCACTCGGAGTAGATTCGATGATGAAAGTTCTACTGGTGGTCCGTTTACACTGGAGCCACGCGAAGCAGATAGCTTTCAGAGAGTCCTACTTGTGAACCGTTTTACACGGGATCACTCGAAGTAGGTTGATTTTAAGTGCCGTGGTTCAGACACTGAGTAACGAGACGATTGACTCTGATTTCGGAACTCGGGAACGACCCCCTAACTTTGGAGGGTCGGCCCCCCAAGGTAGTGTTACCCCCCTGGGACCCCCCTAGGGATTCTTCCTTACAAAAATATCACAAAATCACAGCACCTAAAAAGTATGCTATGAAAATGTAACTCAAAACCTGTTGCTCCGCCCACCGCCTTTTCTCCTCCCTTTCGTCCCTTGGGGGCCCCAGGGGGGTACCACTTGTATGGGTGGGTCGACCCTCCAAAGTTAGTGGGTCGTTCATACATTTGGACTCGATTGGGGCACTCTAAATGGGTCAAATCAGGATTTTTCCTACACGTTAAAACAAGGGACATCAGAATTTATTTTAGAGATATGGTCTCTTGAGCAAAGTTTCTTATTTTGATCCCTAGAATCCGAAAATCATATGTGCCTAAGCGATTTTTCAATCGACCCACCCTAATATATATATATGTGTATGTGTATCCAAGTATGAAGACACAAAGAGCCATAAACAAAACATATTTCAATATCTAAAATTCTTAATACTTCAAATTAATTGGTGGTGATGACCAAGAATCAAAAGAAGTTATTGACCAACAAGATTTGGAAGAAGAAGAAATAAATAATCCCACTATCCCAGCTATACTTATGTCTAAATTCAATCAATCAATAAAAGCCCAACACGAAAAATTAGCTATTTCAATAATAACAAGAGAGGAAAGCTAACTTCGGGCGGAGCCGAAATTTATATATACTTTGCAGTTAAGGTTGTTCCATTTCCGATCGTTCAGTTATATGTCGTCTATATGATCCTTATGAAATTTTGTATACAAGATATATTCAAATTTCAAATATAACATGTGTGAAAAGTCCCAACCCTCTAACTTAAAAACCACCAAAATTATGGCATTTCCGTACAATCAGTTATATGGCAGCTATAGGATATAGTCGACCGATCCCGGTCGTTCCGATTTATATACTACCAGCTTTTACTATACTTTTCAACTCGATAGCTTTAAAACTGAGAGACTAGTTTATGTAGAAACCGAAAGACAGACGGACATGCTTATATCGACTTAGGAGGTGATCCTGATCAAGAATATATATTGTACTTAGGGTCGAAGATGTCTCCTTCACTGCGTTGCGCACTTTTGACCAAAATTATAATACCCATTGCAATGGTATAAAAACAAAGCTAAAAGGTGTCGCCAGAAACTTAATCGGAAATCAAAGAACTATATCAGAAGTCGTTTCCAGACTAAAGATAAATGTTAAAGGCGAACCTGTAGAAGTATTATCAGCTAATCTGGTTAATCTACAGCAACGCAACAAAAGTGCTAATCAATATACATCAGACGTTGAGCAAATGACACAAGCTTTAAAACTTGCGTTAGGCAGAAGGCAATTGCAAAGAATTGCTCAATTGATAAGGTGAAACTTATCTTACAGGCTGGCACCTTCAAACCATATCCAAATTCGTAAACAGTTGCCCGAAAGCAACTGGGCAACCTAATACTGTCCTTTATTTTAAAAAATATTCACAGCGTGGTGGAAACCGCGGACGTGGAAATTTCAGAGGAAACTCTCGTGGTCGTAATAATAATTACAAAAACTACAACAATTCCAATTATAACAATAATGGACAAGGCAAATATAGTAATATTATGGTAATAATAATTACAAAAACTACTACAATTCCAATTATAACAATAATGGACAAGGCCAATATAGAGGAAACTCAAGAGGAGGTGGTAACTCGAATCGAGGCCACAATAACAGTAACACAAATAATAATGTTAGAGTTGCCCAAAATAATTCGGAAAACTCTCATCCTTCAGATGTTCAACAGTAGGCAGTTATGCGGTTCATACAATCGATCTTAGCTTAAATATATTTGTAGACTTTTATAATGTAAAGACGAATAAGAAACTTTTATTTTTAATAGATACAGGTGCAGACATATCTCTGTTAAAAGAAAATTCTGATATCTTCCATGACATCCAAATCAATAAGAAAATCAATATCCAAGGCATAGGTCAAGATATAATACAGTCGAACGGATTAATTTCAATAGAGATACAGAAAGGTAAATACATAATTCCACACGATTTTCACTTAGTAAATTTGCATTTCGCAATACGTTGTGATAGGCATTAATTTCATTAAGAAATTTAATTGCCAATTAGATTTCAAACCAAATGAAGATTGGCTCATAATGAGACCAAATAATTTGAATTTCGAAATTTATGTTCCAATAACATACAGTTCTGGTAATAATTCCATTGTTTTACCAGCAAGATCCCAAGTTGTCCGAAAGATTCATCTATCATCAGATGAAGAAAGTATATTAATACCTAATCAGGAAATTCAACATGGAGCTTTTAGTCAAATAAAAATCCAATTAGATGGCTTATTTGAGAATCTGTCTATGGAATGCTAACGGCATTTCAAAGCGCAAAATGAACTTAAGACATTTCTTGATGATAATAATATCAATATTATGCTCCTCTCCGAAACTCATCTAACGAACAAAAACAACTTATATCTGACGGGCTATATATTTCATGCAACAAATCATCCAGATGGGAAGGTTCATAGAGGAACTGGGATCCTCATAAAGCAGAGCATAAAACACCATTCCCTCCAACGAGTTGCTACAAACTCCTTGCAGTCAACTTCAATACGAATTCAGACCGTGGGGGGTCATCTAAACCTAGCTGCAATATACTGCCCACCACGTTTCTGCATATCTGATATGGAGTTTATGCAATTCTTTGATACACTATGCGATTGCTTTATAGCAGGCGGCGACTACAATGCCAAGCACCCTCACTGGGGCTCTCGCCTAACCAACCCAAAGGATAGACAACTGCAACGCTTCGATATAGCCAGGAAATAAAATAGACTTTCTATCACCGGGAAAGCCTACATACTGGCCAGCGGACCCACGGGAGAAGCCAGTCCTAATTGACTTTGCGATCACTAAAAAAATTCCACGAAGCATCATTCGAGCCGAACCTTTGGATGACCTATCGTCTGACCATTCAGTTGTCCTTCTTCACCCATTTCAACATGCCGAATTGCAAAAT
This sequence comes from Drosophila pandora, assembly GCA_021223865.1. Lineage (NCBI taxonomy): Eukaryota > Metazoa > Arthropoda > Insecta > Diptera > Drosophilidae > Drosophila > Drosophila pandora. Next base: position 66,053 of record JAJJHT010009452.1, on the reverse strand, counting down.
AATCAAATTTATTTCAAATCAAAAAGGACAAACTGGTTTAGGTACAAAAAGTACATAAGCTCTCACATAAACATAAGACCGTCAATTAACTGTAGCAAGGACATTCAAGATGCAGTCAACCACCTGGAAGACATGATGACCTCAGCAGCAAAGTTCTCGACTCCTGCGACCACAGAAAAACCTCCATACTCCGCCACAAATTCCTATATAGAAAGTCTAGTCCAAGAAAAGCGGCAGATCCGCCGTGAATGGCAGGCACACAGATCCCCTTCTTCAAAGGAAAGGATAAAAACAGCGACACGAAGGCTCACAAAGGTCCTACGGAGCAGAGAAGAACTTGCTCAAAAATCATACATAGAACAACTTTCCCCAAACCAGAGGACCAGGTGTCCTCTATGGAAAGCCCATCCTAACTTAAAGCCGCCCATAGAAGCAGATATGCCCCTTCGAAAACCAGATAAATCTTGGGAGCGCAGCGATGAAGAAAAAGCAAACGTCTTCGCTAGTCACCTTTGTAAAGTTTTTACTCCAAATCAAGCAGCCTCTCCCTTCATTCTACCAGAGCTACCAATTCCAGATCAAATTCCAGCTATAGAATTTCAAAAAAATGAAATCACTAAGGTCATCAAAGAGCACCTCAAGCCAAATAAGTCTTCAGGGTATGACCTCATTACGCCGAAAATGATTATGGAGCTCCCTGCGTGCGCTATCAATTATATAAAAATTCTATTTGACTCTATTACAAAGCTTGGCCACTTCCCCCAAAAATGAAAAAAATCCATTATAATAATGATACCAAAACCAGGGAAAGATAAAGCTGTGGCCTCTTCATATAGACCAATAAGTCTACTTTCATGCTTATCAAAGCTTTTTGAGAAACTTCTACTGCTGCGTATCACGCCTCATATGACTTCGAATAATACAATCCCTGAACATCATTTTGGCTTCCGAGAAAAGCATGGCACCATAGAGTAGGTGAACCGTATCACATCCAAAATTCGAACCACCTCTGTGAATGAGGTCACATATCTCGGCGTCCACCTGGACAGCCGTCTTACATGGAAAAAACATATTGACGCGAAACGGGACCAATTAAGACATAAATCCAGAGGACTGCACTGGCTTATCAATCCTCGTTCCCCACTTCGATTGGAATATAAAGTACTACTCTACAAATCAGTCATAAAGCCTATCTGGAAGTATGGCTCCGAACTTTGGGGCAATGCAAGCAGTAGCAATATAGACGTTATCCAAAGGGCACAGTCTAAAGTGCTCAGAACCATCACAGGATCTCCATGGTATATTCGCAATGAATATATCCATAGAGACCTAGGTATACCTCTCGTCAAAGTCGAAATTTCTTAACTGCAAGAAAAATACAAAAGGAAACTCTCCACGCATGAAAATCCTCTAGCCAGATCGCTAAACCAAGTTAGTCAACAATCCCGATTAAGAAGAAACGACCTTCCAGCCCGTTGACATCGGAGGCCCCATAGTATAGATGTTTACAGAGATAAACTAATTATGTATTAGATTAAGATTATTTAAATTGTTGTTAGTCTCATAATAAGAGAAGATACAACAAAGAAAAGATAAAAATATGAAAAAAAAAAGGAAATTCAACATGGCATTTATGTTGCAAACACGGTCGCAACAACCAAAAATGCATTTGTCCGATAAATGAATAAAACCAGTAATGATTAAATAGTAAATATTCAGTTTAAAATATGAACCACTTTCGAACTATGACATAGTTCACAAAAATCCAGAAAATAGAGAAAAAACTGTCTTATCTCAATTAGTATTCGGACGTAAGCAAACGCTAAAATTGAAGGATGATGAGCCAGTTTACATAAAGAATTATAGAAGTCCACATTGTCAGAAAGATGAAATTAATATACAGGTACAAAAATTAATAGACATTAAAGTAGTAGAACCGTGTGTATCAGCCTATAACAGCCCACTGTTGTTAGTTCCGAAGAAATCACTTCCCGAATCTGATAAGAAAAAATTGTGATTAGTAATTGACTATCGTCAAATTAATAAAAAACTGTTGTTGATAAATTTCCGCTACCTAGAATTGATGATATTTTGGATCAACTAGGAAGCGCGAAATATTTCTCATGTCTGGACTTAATGTCTAGCTTTCATCAAATTCAACTTGAAAAAGGTTTGAGAGAAATAACGTAATTTTCAATGAGCAATGGCTCGTGTCGTTTCACAGATTACCTTTAGGTTTAAGAAAAGCGCCTAATTTATTTCAGGGGATGATGACTATTGCATTCTCTGGATTATAACCTTCACAAGCATTCCTTTATATGGATGACTTAATAGTTATAGGTTGTTCCGAAAAACATATGCTTAAAAACTCAACTGATGTTTTTGAAAAATTTAGGGAATACAACCTTAAGTTACATGCTGAAAAATTTTTTATGCATGAAGTCACCTTTCTGGGACATAAATGCACTGATAAGGGAATCTTGCCATACGACAAAAAATACGACGTCAATAAGAATTACCCAATCTCTCATGATGCGGATAGCGCTAGAAGATTTGTTGCATTTTGCAATTACTGTAGACGTTTTATAAAAATTTTGCCGACAATGCTCGTCACATAACAAGATTATGTAAAAAAAGATGTTAAATTCGAATGGACAACTGATTGCCAGAATGCCTTCGAACATCTCAAATCGTGTGGAGCAGTTTTACCTCAAAACAAAAATGGACTCCAACTTCCAGTTGCTTATGCATCAAGAACGTTTACTAAGGGTAATAAAAGTACAACAGAACAAGAATTTTGTGTTTATAGAGATGGCCTCCAGCGATATCGATACTCTCATGAGTTATCGAATTCGATTGTGCTATGGTAAGCACTTAGGGTTGCCACAGTACCCCCCTCCTAGAGTTCCAGTTAGAAAAAATACTTTGCTGGGAATCTGACTCGTCGTCCTGATCTTGATAACTGCTCGGTTGGCTAGGCAGTTGGCGCTGTCGTTTTCTCTTGAGTCGGAGGAGATTCGTTTTGGAAGATGTATGCCGGTTTAAGTCGGTCGATAGACACCTTGTTGTCGTTTGTGTGTCCTTTGAGCGTAAAGTACTTGTCGTGCTTTGCTAGCACTTCGAACGGACCCTCGTAGTTTGCTTCCAGAGGGGTTTTGACTCGATCCACTCTGACGAAGGCGTGGGTACAATGGTTTAAATCCGGGTGCACAAATGCCTGCGGTGTATGATGGTGCACAGGCTTTGTGGTTGGTAGCTGAGATATGGTTTTTTGAAGAGCCTCGGCGAACTCAGACTCGTTATGTTTTTGTATGTTTGGTGTAAAAAATCCGCCAGGGACATGATGAGCGGTGCCATAAACCATTTCATCTGGACTCAGCCCGATGTCGCTGTTGTACGTAGTCCTAGAAGGATTAAGTGCAAGGAACTGCTCCAGTTGATAGGATCGGCGCATTTTAAGGCAGCTTTTAATATTCTGTGCCAGCGTTCGATCATCCCCTTGGCTTGTGGGTGGTACGCCGTCGTGCGCAGGTACTTCAAACCGCAAATTTTGGCGAGCTCTTGGAATAGTGTGGACTCAAATTGTCGGCCTAAATCCGTTGTGATGTGGAGAGGGATCCCGTACAAGGCCAGCCAGCCCGAAATCAGTGCGTTGGCCACAGATTTTGCTGTGATGTCGACTAAGGGGATTGCTGCGGGCCATCTTGAAAAGCGATCGTGCCAACGATGTCGATTTTGATGTGTTCGAAACGGGCGTCGCTAGCGGCATACTCTACCAGTGGTGATTTGGTGTGTCATAGGATTTTAGCTTTTTGACACGGAATGCAAGAGCGTACGATTTTGACCACATCCTTCGCCATGTGGGCCAAATATAATGTTTGCCGACAAATTTATTCGTCGCCTAAACTCCTGGATGGCTCAGTGAATGCCTTACACTTATAATATCTAATCAGCCAATCTTATATTTCGCCCATCTTTTGATCAAAGTGGTGTGTTATCGGATCTTCTTAAGGTCAAGCCCATGTATTCGCCAGGCCCTGATAGAGGTCCAGGCTGTGTTCTGAAGAACTGCGCCGAGGCTCTGTGCAAACCGCTCGTTAAACTCTTTAATCTATCGCTGGAAACTTCGATCTCTCCCCTTATGTGGAAGAAATCCTTCATTATTCCGCTGCATAAAAAAGGGGAAAAATCCGACGCTGCGAATTATAGAGGCATCTCTAAATTGTCAGCAATTCCAAAGCTTTGTGAAAAACTTATCACTCCACATTTGCAACACCTATGTAGTTCAATAATAACTCCGTGCCAGCATAGCTTCATGAAGCGCCGCTCCATCACTACCAACTTATTGGAGCTAACATCTTTTATCCCGGATGGCTTCCGGAATGGCTTAAAAACAGACGTCATTTACACTGACTTCAGTAAAGCATTTGACTCTGTTATCCATTCGCTTCTTATAAGTAAACTCAGTCTTTTGGGATTCCCAACTGATCTTCATATCTGGATTTCAAGCTACTTATCTGGGAGAACCCAACGTGTTTTCTTTAAAGATGTTACATCTGGGGTGCCCTAAGGAAGCCATCTTGGACCCCTACTTTTTACACTGTACACTAACGACTTGCCCTTTGCCTTAACTAATTCACTTGTACTTATGTACGCGGATGATGTTAACCTATGCCTTCAGTATAAATTCACTGGCGCCCAGTCTAGACTTCAATCCGATTTGGATAATCTTCAAAGTTGGTGTGTAGCAAACAACCTAAAGCTTAATGGATCGAAATGTAAACTCATGTCTTTTTACCGATCTAGTCCTCACCAGGCTATGTACTTTCTCTATGGAACGCCTTAGAACGATTAACTCAGGTTAACGATCAAGGTGTCCTATTACATTTGAAACTTAAATTTACCCACCATATATCTACCATGGTTAATAAAGCTATGGGTGTGCTTGGTTTTATTAAAAGATGGTCAAAAGAAATTAATGACCCGTACAAAACTACAACGTTATATACATCACTGGTCCGTCCGATTCTTGAGTATGGATCGTGTGTCTGGAGTCCTCAATATGGAGTACACCAAGATCACATTGAATCTGTACAAAAAAACTTCCTTACTTTTGCTTTTAGGGGAATTCATTTGGATGCAAATCTTTACCTACCCTCTTATCGTAGTAGACTTTCACTAATCAACTTACCATCATTAACCGTAGAACGATGCTGGGTGTCATGTTTCTATATAATCTTATTTATGGAAATATAGACAGCCAACATTTACTAACACGCTTAAATTTTAACGTTCCTAGCAGAAGGACTATAAACTTTCGTCCTCTACTCCCCAGCCATTGTAGTTCGACATATGCCCAACACGATCCGTTCAGGGTGTTATGTTCGGACTACAATGGTCTCTACCACATCTTGTCACCTTATTCTACTAATAATCTTAAATCGCTTATATAAACCGCCTCATCTATGCAACACTCTTCCTCGTGATATCTTTCTCCTACTTTTCGCTTAACTATCTCGGATCTATTCCCGCGATTCGAGCCGTACGTCACGCGGCAGCGTCCCTCGGTCGGTTGGACGGGAGGTGGGCTGTACGTATGCAGTGGGAACCGCGCAAAATGCAGGGCTTGAACCACGGTTTGGCGTAGACATCTGGGCACGAACGTATCTGGTTATTGGGGACGTGGCAGTACAATTGCTTGTTTGAGCCTGAAAGGTAAAATTTGGTTAGCTAGATGGTATTTTCTGGATCAGAATTGAGTAGGGATTGTATCTCGTCGAAGTCGATGTGTTTGATGGCTTCGATGCGTGAGAGAGGGTCAGACACGTGTTTTCCTCTCCTGTGATGTGCCGAATATCGGTACTGAATTGGTTGATTAAATCCAGTTGGCACGCGTGTCGCGGTGATGCTTTATCGCTGTTTTGATTGAAAGCGTACATCAGCGGCTTGGGGTCGGTGAAAATTATAAAGTTTCTGCCCTCCAATGCGAACTTGAAGTGCAAAATGGCCTGATAGATGGCAGTCAGTTCTCTATCGTAGGTACTGTACTTCTTTTGCATCGCGACTTCAGAGATTATCGAGACTTGCGAGGGGCTCAACCCATGGTAGATAAGCTTACTGCGACGAGCGCAAAAGCATACCACAGGGCCTTCCCCAAGAAAAGATTAGGTAGCAGCAGATCGAAGAAGCTTCCATGGTGGACCTCGTCGTTAGCCCCCTTCAAGAAAAATACACGTACGGCCTTTAACCACGCGCACCGTACCAACACAGACGAGGCGTGGGAGGCCTATAAAGCTGAACTCAGGCGGTATAACAAGGAATTGCGAAAGGCAAAGAGGGTTGCCTGGGCCAATTTCTGCACCAACATCCAAGAGACATCAGAGGCCGCCCGCCTAAGAAAGATTCTCTCAGCCCCCATTGTAGGTTATATTAAGAAAACGGATGGGCGGTGGACAACCTCAAGCCAGGAATCCCTGGAGACCCTTATCAACGCACACTTCCCGGGTTGCTCATCGGAAGGAACAACCCAGGTGATGCGTAGCCATGGTCACCAGGGCTCGCTCAACTACCTACTTAGTGACAGAAACCTGAAATGGGCAATGGACAGTTTTAAACCCTTCAAATCTCCGGGACCGGACGGTATTATACCGGCTCAGTTATCAAGGGCCGGTTTTAACCTAAGGAAATGGATCAAGAAAATCTTCAGTACGGTCTTCGCTACTGGTATGGTACCAAAGGCGTGGCTGTGCACGAAGGTTGTATTTATACCCAAGGCGGGCAAACCATTCCACTGCACCCCTAAGGACTATAAACCTATAAGTCTTTCATTCTTCCTCCTTAAGACTATGGAAAGACTCTTAAGTCTCCATCTCCAACTAACCATTAACCCAAGGGACATCTCATGCTCTCAGCATGCTTACAAAAGGGGCCGATCAACAGAAACAGCCCTGCACGAAATCACTATGATCGCTGAGCGAGCGATCAACTTTAAGGAATACGCACTTGTTGCTTTTCTAGACATAGAAGGGGCCTTCAACAACATCTTGCCGTGCTCAATCATTGATGCACTGACGGGACTTGGAATAGACGACCGATCAATTGACCTTATACGGCAGATCCTTGTCAACAGGAGTGTCGAGGCTACACTGGGAGGTTCGACTATTCGAAGATACGTCAAGAGGGGCACCCCGCAAGCAGGTGTACTCTCACCACTACTCTGGAACGTGGCGGTTAATAGCCTACTACGATCCTTGGAGGGTGGCGGCTGTAAGATCATTGCGTACGCGGACGATGTTGATATTGCCTTCGTAGGGAAATACCTGCAAACGCTATGCGACCTTATGACAGGGAAGCTCAAAGTTCTGTCGGCCTGGGCGCAAAGGAACGTGCTGGGAGTCAATCCGTCCAAGACAGAGCTCGTGCTGTTCACCAGGAAGTAAAAAATACCAAATCTAAGGCTTCCGCAACTTCTAGGGGAATCACTAGTTCTTAGTGATAGTGCGAAGTACCTAGGCATCACTCTAGACAGGAAACTGGACTGAAAGCTAAACACCGCAGATAGGACTAAGAAAGCGGCAATAGCACTCTATACCTGCCGCAAGGCGGTAGGCCTGAAATGGGGAATGTCCCCCAAGATAGTCAGATGGTTATACACAGCGATCATCAGACCAATCTTATTCTATGGTGTTGTGGTCTGGTGGCCCGCCCTGGACAACTCCTTATGCAGGGACAGGTTCAGGAAGACGCAGCGCATGGTGGAAGTTTGTATAACAGGCAGTCTACGCACTTCGCCTAGCGACGCCCTAGATATCATCCTTGACCTACTACCAGTAGAACTGATGGGGGTAAAGATAGCCACACTGGCGGCAATAAGACTGCGAGAGGCGAATCTATGGAGCAAAAATAGTTTTGGTCACACCAGACTGAACCTACATCACTTCATGCCTGAGGGGGGCGCGGACTACTGCGTGCCCATCGACCAACCCACCATTAATTACAAAATCATCATCCCCTCGAGGGAGGAATGGGACGCCCGGGCACCGGGACCAGAGGGCTCCATTCACATCTACACAGATGGATCAAAACTTAACGGCCAGGTGGGAGGCGGTTACTTTTGTGAACATTTGAGCCTAAAGGAGTCCTTCAGACTCCCTGACCACTGCAGTGTTTTCCAGGCTGAAGTAGTAGCCATTAGGGAAGCACTGGAATCCCCAGCACTAAGGGGCAATCGGGATACAATATGCATCTTCTCCGACAGTCAAGCAGCCCTCAAGGCACTAGACGGATTCTCGTCCAACTCCAGGACAGTCAATGACTGTCGCAGATCTCTCAACGAGATGGCTGAACAGCATGGCACCTACCTCATTTGGGTTCCCGGTCACAGGGATCACGAGGGAAACTGCGCTGCAGACGAACTAGCTAGGGCAGGGACTACCTACCCTCTCCTGGCTGATAGGTGAACACGCGGCCAGTCTTGCAGTCCCCCACAATGATTATTGTAGGAGCTGCAGGGATGAAGAGGAGGTGGAATCGGTCACGCACCTCCTATGCCACTGCCCGGGACTTGGTCGTAGCAGACTCAAACACTTCGGGTACGCAGAACTCACGGACCTCAACGATACCTCAGAGATCTCTCCATGGGCCCATGGGCCGCCACAGACAGTCTAGGCATACATGCACCCCTGGTAGACAGGAAGGGGGGGGGGGTAACACTTAGGTGAAACCCTTGCCCCAGCGGTAACACAAGGAGCCCTAGCGGCTCAAGTGGAAGCGAGGGGGTCTTCTTGACCTCCTAGCATCACCGCCTTAACCTAACCTAACCTATTATTCTCAATAATCAACTTTACATATATGCGTTACAATTGTAAGGCAATCTTCCGAAATGATTCGAGCTCCTTCTATTCGTTTGTCAATATGAAACGTAAGTCCAGTATTTTTCTTCCTTCCCTAACATATAAAAATACTTCTGATTCTTCAGAACAAGGTATTGCTAATCTCTTTGCTTCATTTTTCAATCAACTTATTCGTCCGATTCTTATAATTTAAATTCTACATCTCTATATATATAAAAATGATTCGCTGTTCGTTAGACTCGCTAAAACTTGAGAACGGCTGAACGGATATATCTTATCTTGGTCTTGAATTATTCGTGGAGGACTAGAGAAGGTTTAAGAGGTGAGAAAAATTCGAATAATTGCCGGGAAAATCCTCAAACCGCATTTTTCTATTTTCCATACAAACGTTTTCTAAATAAAATGGAGACCACAATAATAGTAGGCGCCGGTACGTGATACATTGTTTGACAGCTACTCATTATTCTCTGCTCAGTTAATTTTATGTGACAAACCGATATTATGTTTACTGAAAAATTGCGAAAAAAAATTGGAAAACGATGCCGAGGAGAAGACTTATGTCGTCGCAGTCAATTAAATGTGCGAAGAGCTACCTCACGTGCTAACCGGACTGATGACCAGAGATAGACAGATCAAGAAAATAGTCGTATTGCTATGTCAGGATTGCGTTCTTTAGTGAGTGACAATGTAGGAGATAGGCTTAAAATGCAACGAGTTCGTGCATATCAAACACATCAACAGCAAGCTAGACATAATGAAATTGAGCGAATCCGCAGACGCAGTGCTCCTGTGATTCTTGAACGAGCTGCATTCCACTATGATCCGGCAATTGATTATTGTGCCGACAAATCAGTAAAAATTGGGGAAATGAAAACAATTTGTAAATATTATAAGGCGTTAAAGTACACTGGTGAATCTACTGGATTATGCTGCGCTGAAGGCAAAGTAAAATTGCCACAATTGGTCCCACCACCAGTTCCTTTACGCTCTTTAGTTTCTGGGATTGGAAATGATTCTAAGCACTTCTTGACCAACATTCAGAAATATAACAACTGTTTCCAGATGACATCATTTGGTGCTACACATATTAATAATTATACAAGACAATTTCATGCCCACTTTTAAGGTATTATATAAAAATATTCAAGTTTGTACTAAAATATATATATTGGTAATAATTAAACAAAATATAGTTTATGTGGAAGCTATAAATTAATTAACAGACTGTATTTTATTAGTGTGTGTCTGTGAATATCAAATTTAAATCTTATAATTAGCCAGTATTTCAGGAAAACTCTGTTTTGTAAGTAAGAAACATGATATATCGGAAATAAAAATAAAACTTCATGTTTTGTTCAATAAATGAAGTTGAATAAAATAAGAGGGTACTCTTTAATTTTTGGGATTGTTAATGATTATTAATTATCTATTGTTATTCAATACAGTTCATATTAAATTATAATCACTCAATGTTGTCAAAGCAATTTAGGTGTGTTTCTAAAGGGTCAAGTTTAAATTTTTTACCGCTGCACAAAGTTCAAATCCAATCAAATTATTCTTCGCGTGCGCTTTGGGGGATCTAATGTCGCGTTTCGAAATTAAACAAAAGTGAATCGCGATCTCGAAAAAATTTAAGAGTCACAAATTGTAATAAGCCAATAATTAATTTATTTGGTCAGCTCCGCGAAACTTTATTTTAGCTATCTTCAGTTCTTACTGTATCAGATAATTTTTTTAAGTTTGAAATTTTGTCACAAAGGAAGTTTCTGAACGCAAAAAAAAAAAACAACAGCTGGCAGTTCGAAGTCATCCGGATCAGCTAGTACCCTTAAAAAATACCGTGGCGTAGACATCTGGGCACGAACGTATCTGGTTATTGGGGACGTGGCAGTACAATTGCTTGTTTGAGCCTGAAAGGTAAAATTTGGTTAGCTAGATGGTATTTTCTGGATCAGAATTGAGTAGGGATTGTATCTCGTCGAAGTCGATGTGTTTGATGGCTTCGATGCGTGAGAGAGGGTCAGACACGTGTTTTCCTCTCCTGTGATGTGCCGAATATCGGTACTGAATTGGTTGATTAAATCCAGTTGGCACGCGTGTCGCGGTGATGCTTTATCGCTGTTTTGATTGAAAGCGTACATCAGCGGCTTGGGGTCGGTGAAAATTATAAAGTTTCTGCCCTCCAATGCGAACTTGAAGTGCAAAATGGCCTGATAGATGGCAGTCAGTTCTCTATCGTAGGTACTGTACTTCTTTTGCGTCGCGACTTCAGAGATTATCGAGACTTGCGAGGGGCTCAACCCATGGTAGATAAGCTTACTGCGACGAGCGCAAAAGCATACCACAGGGCCTTCCCCAAGAAAAGATTAGGTAGCAGCAGATCGAAGAAGCTTCCATGGTGGACCTCGTCGTTAGCCCCCTTCAAGAAAAATACACGTACGGCCTTTAACCACGCGCACCGTACCAACACAGACGAGGCGTGGGAGGCCTATAAAGCTGAACTCAGGCGGTATAACAAGGAATTGCGAAAGGCAAAGAGGGTTGCCTGGGCCAATTTCTGCACCAACATCCAAGAGACATCAGAGGCCGCCCGCCTAAGAAAGATTCTCTCAGCCCCCATTGTAGGTTATATTAAGAACACGGATGGGCGGTGGACAACCTCAAGCCAGGAATCCCTGGAGACCCTTATCAACGCACACTTCCCGGGTTGCTCATCGGAAGGAACAACCCAGGTGATGCGTAGCCATGGTCACCAGGGCTCGCTCAACTACCTACTTAGTGACAGAAACCTGAAATGGGCAATGGACAGTTTTAAACCCTTCAAATCTCCGGGACCGGACGGTATTATACCGGCTCAGTTATCAAGGGCCGGTTTTAACCTAAGGAAATGGATCAAGAAAATCTTCAGTACGGTCTTCGCTACTGGTATGGTACCAAAGGCGTGGCTGTGCACGAAGGTTGTATTTATACCCAAGGCGGGCAAACCATTCCACTGCACCCCTAAGGACTATAAACCTATAAGTCTTTCATTCTTCCTCCTTAAGACTATGGAAAGACTCTTAAGTCTCCATCTCCAACTAACCATTAACCCAAGGGACATCTCATGCTCTCAGCATGCTTACAAAAGGGGCCGATCAACAGAAACAGCCCTGCACGAAATCACTATGATCGCTGAGCGAGCGATCAACTTTAAGGAATACGCACTTGTTGCTTTTCTAGACATAGAAGGGGCCTTCAACAACATCTTGCCGTGCTCAATCATTGATGCACTGACGGGACTTGGAATAGACGACCGATCAATTGACCTTATACGGCAGATCCTTGTCAACAGGAGTGTCGAGGCTACACTGGGAGGTTCGACTATTCGAAGATACGTCAAGAGGGGCACCCCGCAAGCAGGTGTACTCTCACCACTACTCTGGAACGTGGCGGTTAATAGCCTACTACGATCCTTGGAGGGTGGCGGCTGTAAGATCATTGCGTACGCGGACGATGTTGATATTGCCTTCGTAGGGAAATACCTGCAAACGCTATGCGACCTTATGACAGGGAAGCTCAAAGTTCTGTCGGCCTGGGCGCAAAGGAACGTGCTGGGAGTCAATCCGTCCAAGACAGAGCTCGTGCTGTTCACCAGGAAGTAAAAAATACCAAATCTAAGGCTTCCGCAACTTCTAGGGGAATCACTAGTTCTTAGTGATAGTGCGAAGTACCTAGGCATCACTCTAGACAGGAAACTGGACTGAAAGCTAAACACCGCAGATAGGACTAAGAAAGCGGCAATAGCACTCTATACCTGCCGCAAGGCGGTAGGCCTGAAATGGGGAATGTCCCCCAAGATAGTCAGATGGTTATACACAGCGATCATCAGACCAATCTTATTCTATGGTGTTGTGGTCTGGTGGCCCGCCCTGGACAACTCCTTATGCAGGGACAGGTTCAGGAAGACGCAGCGCATGGTGGAAGTTTGTATAACAGGCAGTCTACGCACTTCGCCTAGCGACGCCCTAGATATCATCCTTGACCTACTACCAGTAGAACTGATGGGGGTAAAGATAGCCACACTGGCGGCAATAAGACTGCGAGAGGCGAATCTATGGAGCAAAAATAGTTTTGGTCACACCAGACTGAACCTACATCACTTCATGCCTGAGGGGGGCGCGGACTACTGCGTGCCCATCGACCAACCCACCATTAATTACAAAATCATCATCCCCTCGAGGGAGGAATGGGACGCCCGGGCACCGGGACCAGAGGGCTCCATTCACATCTACACAGATGGATCAAAACTTAACGGCCAGGTGGGAGGCGGTTACTTTTGTGAACATTTGAGCCTAAAGGAGTCCTTCAGACTCCCTGACCACTGCAGTGTTTTCCAGGCTGAAGTAGTAGCCATTAGGGAAGCACTGGAATCCCCAGCACTAAGGGGCAATCGGGATACAATATGCATCTTCTCCGACAGTCAAGCAGCCCTCAAGGCACTAGACGGATTCTCGTCCAACTCCAGGACAGTCAATGACTGTCGCAGATCTCTCAACGAGATGGCTGAACAGCATGGCACCTACCTCATTTGGGTTCCCGGTCACAGGGATCACGAGGGAAACTGCGCTGCAGACGAACTAGCTAGGGCAGGGACTACCTACCCTCTCCTGGCTGATAGGTGAACACGCGGCCAGTCTTGCAGTCCCCCACAATGATTATTGTAGGAGCTGCAGGGATGAAGAGGAGGTGGAATCGGTCACGCACCTCCTATGCCACTGCCCGGGACTTGGTCGTAGCAGACTCAAACACTTCGGGTACGCAGAACTCACGGACCTCAACGATACCTCAGAGATCTCTCCATGGGCCCATGGGCCGCCACAGACAGTCTAGGCATACATGCACCCCTGGTAGACAGGAAGGGGGGGGGGTAACACTTAGGTGAAACCCTTGCCCCAGCGGTAACACAAGGAGCCCTAGCGGCTCAAGTGGAAGCGAGGGGGTCTTCTTGACCTCCTAGCATCACCGCCTTAACCTAACCTAACCTATTATTCTCAATAATCAACTTTACATATATGCGTTACAATTGTAAGGCAATCTTCCGAAATGATTCGAGCTCCTTCTATTCGTTTGTCAATATGAAACGTAAGTCCAGTATTTTTCTTCCTTCCCTAACATATAAAAATACTTCTGATTCTTCAGAACAAGGTATTGCTAATCTCTTTGCTTCATTTTTCAATCAACTTATTCGTCCGATTCTTATAATTTAAATTCTACATCTCTATATATATAAAAATGATTCGCTGTTCGTTAGACNGTTATTGAGATTTGTTTCACTGTTTGTCGAATGTTTGCCATTATCTGACGAATTTTTTTTTGCTGGCGGATCTGCAATATTTATAAATAATATACATTTACTTTTTATACAATCTTAGATGCACAAATTTATGGAAATAATACAGATATGCATAAACGATTAATTTTACGGGCCAAAATATAAGAATTACCATCAACATACGATGAATCATTACTACGATCAAATGCGTTTATTGGTCTCTGATATGTTGTAGTTACATTCAAACTTTCATTTATTTTTTCAGGTTCGGATGGAAAATCAAAAGAAGGGTCCGAAATACCTTCATTTGCTCCGTCTTATGTACATATCTCAGCAAGCATCTGTAATATTTTGTTTGGTAAAATTTAATGGTAAAAATTGTTACGGAAGTCGTCAATGTCAACAATATAGATAATACGAAAAACTAACTCCTTTGTGTAGATAAATTGTTGTTTGTGCCCTGTGATAATGAGGTATGTTGAAGAGATTTTTCGGAGTCCCCGACAATGAGAGTATTTGAAGATTTACTCGTTGATGGACAAGAAAAAAATTTTTCGATGGCACCCTCTTGTTTCTTTAATAATAAATCTTGTATTTTTCTTTTTTTTGCTTTGGACCCTAAACTTTCAAATTTTTTACCAATGTCACGATCGCGTCCTATTTTTTCTACCCAGATAATTCAATCTGTTGTAAAAAAACGTGGTTGCTTCGCGTTCCAATATCTTAAGTCGACTGACTCGCAAGCCATCGCCTAGTTTCTACCTCTGTTCTATTTCACAATTCCCTGCAAATATTTCATCATCTCCATTTCTAGGCACTCCAGCCAGGCGCCACGCACCTGTACATTTTTTTAAATTACAAGCGCGCGCGAGGCCTTTTTAGGCGCGAGGGCCTGGGCGGTGGCCCAGGTTCGCCGCACCTAAAACCGGCGCTGATGGCAGGTATAGGATATAGTCGGTCGATCCTTATGAAATATTAATAATCACCATTCTCGTCTTAAGAACAGGAAATCTAGAGCTTACAAAGTGTTTCCTAAGTATGGATCTTTGTTTCATCAGACAAACTTTCTTTACATTCGCAACCAGTTTATTATTCTTAATGGCCGTCAGCCAACGGGTACTACGGGGGGAGAAACGCATGAGTTCATGTGCCGTAACTGTGTACACCGCTGGTAGTGCGACTATACTCTCCACGTGAGGGCGGCTAGTAACAGGTCCCGGTAAGGTCTTGTCTCTGCCGAGGACGCTGGCGAATCGTAGGCGAATCGTGGAACAGCATATGCCGAGGGATGTCCGGGGGGTGCACGGACGTTAATATGCGGACTCTGGGGGACCGGCCGACCCCTCAGTTTCAATCAGGCTTATCATGATAAGCGGGCTGTGTCATGATGGACGAACCCCTTCCCGCCTACTCGTGGGTCCAAATATGAATCTAAACAAAAATACAAACACAAATAGTGGAGAACGGAACTCCCCAAAAAAGTCCGTAAACGGGATCATGGATCCGTCAATCTCCAAGGCAGATAGAGGCCAAAGAGATGTTGGGATGGCGAAGCTCCCCACTGAGGGACAATGTCCGGAGGCGAGCTGCGCCGCTGTAGGGGGAGATGCCAAGGCACCGACCCCCAAAACGGGGCCCACTATGGGACCACCGAACGGTGTGGGGGGTAAGACCCTAGCGATGAAGAAGAAGGTGCAGACGCAACAGAGTAACAGATCCTTCGCCGAGGTTACTAAGGGTAGGACCATCATTGGTGTTGTTGACAACGGCTCCAAAGATGGCCTGATTCCCAAGGAGCTTTGGCGGAGCGTGGTGAACGAGCTGCATGGGCGCTTCACGGAGGAGATGCTCAAGAACGGAGGACCTCCACCGGACTGCGAAGACGCAGGGTGGTACCAAGGTAGCATCAAGGTGATAGCGTGCCAAGATGCGAGGTCTGTAAGCCTCTACAAGCGCATGATTGCGTCGCTTGGAGAGGTTTACCCAGGAGCCAGTCTGGAGGCGGTGGACTGGGACAAGATCCCCAGCAAACCGAGGGCCCGCGTATGGCTAACAGAGAAGCCGGCGGACCCTGCGGCCATACTGGCCATGCAAAAAATGTGCAATCCCACACTCCCTACGGCGGACTGGAGAGTCGCCAAGGTGGAGGAAGCAGTGGGACTAAGAAGGCAGGTCGTCCTCACTCTAAATGAGGAGACTGCTAGGATCCTGGAGGGTGCTGGTAGCCGTATTAAGTACGGGTTCGAGCACGTAGCAGTGAGGATCTACAAGTCGGATGCAAAGAATAAGCCAGGAGGCATCGACCTGGAGACAGACGCACAAGAGCTAGACTTGGGGGAACCGACCGAAGAGGTCCGCCCAGAAGGAATGTGGAGGAGGACATTCTGGAAGGGTACACCTCAGAGGAGAGTGACCTGGCAAGGGCTCTTGGGGGCGTCGGCATGGAGGAGGACTCACTGCTAGGCTCCGACACCGAGGCTGAGGTTACTGTGGTGGAAAATCTAAAGGATGTCCCTGACATTCTTGCAGATAAATCTCTATCACAGTAAGGTGGCATCCGCCATTCTCGGTTTGGGGGCGTCGGATTTCAGGCTGTACACAGCCGATGTAAGAGGTAAAAAGAGAGCATGCATTCTCACAAAAAAGAGCCTTAACATATTCTTGCTACCAAATTTCAGCAATGAAGATCATGTAGCCGCATCGATAGAAGGCCAAGGCGGCCATCTGAGAATATGCTCGGCATATATGGGTCATGACCAAACAGGACCCCCACCGCACTGGCTACTTAGGCGGCTTGTGGAAGACAGCGAGAGGAGAAAAATCAACCTACTAATAGGATGCGATGCCAACGCTCATCATAGTCAGTGGGGAAGCACGGACACAAATGAGAGGAGTGAGTCAATCTTTGATTTTATCCACAGCTCTAAGCTTCTAGTGGGTAACAGAGGTTCAGAACCCACCTTCGTCGTCAAGAACAGGAGAGAAGTTCTTGACATTACATTATTCTCGCACTACCTGGCTGATGCAATCACCAGCTGGAAAGTCCTAGACAAACACTCCTTTTCAGAACACCTCTACATTGAGATAGCCGTAAATTTTGAAAGTTCACCAAACAAGCAGTTTGAAACCCTAGGAAGGCAAACTGGAACCTCTATAAAAAGATACTAGATAGATCCTTATGTGAACCACCTTCAGAGACTTTCGAGGGGCTCAACGCCATGGTAGATAAGCTTACTGCGACGAGCGCAAAAGCATACCACAGGGCCTGCCCCAAGAAAAGATTAGGTAGCAGCAGATCGAAGAAGCCTCCATGGTGGACCTCGTCGCTAGCCCCCTTCAAGAAAAATGCACGTAGGGCCTTTAACCACGCGCACCGTACCAACACAGAAGACGCGTGGGAGGCCTATAAAGCTGAACTCAGGCGGTATAACAAGGAATTGCGTAAGGCAAAGAGGGTTGCCTGGGCCAATTTCTGCACCAATATCCAGGAGACATCAGGAGGAGGCCGCCCGCCTAAGAAAGATTCTCTCTACTACAGCCCCCATCGTAGGTTATATTAAGAACACGGATGGGCGGTGGACAACCTCAAGCCAGGAATCCCTGGAGACCCTTGTCAACGCACACTTCTCGGGTTGCTCATCGGAAGAAACAACCCAGGAGATGCGTATCCAGGGCCACCAGGGCTCACTCAACTACCTACTTAGTGACAGAAATCTTAAATGGGCAATAGATAGCTTAAAACCCTTCAAATCTCCGGGCTCAGACGGTATTATACCGGCTCAGTTATCAAGGGCCGGTTTTAACCTAAGGAAATGGATCAAGAAAATCTTCAGTACGGTCTTCGCTACTGGTATGGTACCAAAGGCGTGGCTGTGCACGAAGGTTGTATTTATACCCAAGGCGGGCAAACCATTCCACTGCACCCCTAAGGACTATAAACCTATAAGTCTTTCATTCTTCCTCCTTAAGACTATGGAAAGACTCTTAAGTCTCCATCTCCAACTAACCATTAACCCAAGGGACATCTCATGCTCTCAGCATGCTTACAAAAGGGGCCGATCAACAGAAACAGCCCTGCACGAAATCACTATGATCGCCGAGCGAGCGATCAACTTTAAGGAATACGCACTTGTTGCTTTTCTAGACATAGAAGGGGCCTTCAACAACATCTTGCTGTGCTCAATCATTGATGCACTGACGGGACTTGGAATAGACGACCGATCAATTGACCTAATACGGCAGATCCTTGTCAACAGGAGTGTCGACTGTACACTGGGAGGTTCGACTATTCGAAGATACGTCAAGAGGGGCACCCCGCAAGGAGGTGTACTCTCACCACTACTCTGGAACGTGGCGGTTAATAGCCAACTACGATCCTTGTAGGGTGGCGGCTGTAAGATCATTGCGTACGCGGACGATGTTGATATTGCCTTCGTAGGGAAATACCTGCAAACGCTATGCGACCTTATGACAGGGAAGCTCAAAGTTCTGTCGGCCTGGGCGCAAAGGAACGTGCTGGGAGTCAATCCGTTCAAGACAGAGCTCGTGCTGTTCACCAGGAAGTACAAAATACCAAATCTAAGGCTTCCGCAACTTCTAGGGGAATCACTAGTTCTTAGTGATAGTGCGAAGTACCTAGGCATCACTCTAGACAGGAAACTGGACTGAAAGCTAAACACCGCAGATAGGACTAAGAAGGCGGCAATAGCACTCTATACCTGCCGCAAGGCGGTAGGCCTGAAATGGGGAATGTCCCCCAAGATAGTCAGATGGTTATACACAGCGATCATCAGACCAATCTTATTCTATGGTGTATTCTATGTAGATATCATCCTTGACCTACTACCAGTAGAACTGATGGGGGTAAAGATAGCCACACTGGCGGCAATAAGACTGCGAGAGGCGAATCTATTGAGCAAGAATAGTTTTGGTCACACCCGACTGAACCTACAGCACTTCATGCCTGAGGGGGGCACGGACTACTGCGTGCCCATCGACCAACCCACCATTAATTACAAAATCATCATCCCCTCGAGGGAGGAATGGGACGCCCGGGCACCGGGACCAGAGGGCTCCATTCACATCTACACAGATGGATCAAAACTTAACGGCCAGGTGGGAGGCGGTTACTTTTGTGAACATTTGAGCCTAAAGGAGTCCTTCAGACTCCCTGACCACTGCAGTGTTTTCCAGGCTGAAGTAGTAGCCATTAGGGAAGCACTGGAATCCCCAGCACTAAGGGGCAATCGGGATACAATATGCATCTTCTCCGACAGTCAAGCAGCCCTCAAGGCACTAGACGGATTCTCGTCCAACTCCAGGACAGTCAATGACTGTCGCAGATTTTTAACGAGATGGCTGAACAGCATGACACCTACCTCATTTGGGTTCCCGGTCACAGGGATCACGAGGGAAACTGCGCTGCAGACGAACTAGCTAGGGCAGGGACTACCTACCCTCTCCTGGCTGATAGGTGAACACGCGGCCAGTCTTGCAGACCCCACAATGATTATTGTAGGAGCTGCAGGGATGAAGAGGAGGTGGAATCGGTCAAGCACCTCCTATGCCACTGCCCGGGACTTGGTCGTAGCAGACTCAAACACTTCGGGTACGCAGAACTCACGGACCTCAACGATACCTCAGAGATCTCTCCATGGGCCCATGGGCCGCCACAGACAGTCTAGGCATACATGCACCCCTGGTAGACAGGGGGGGGGGGGGGGGTAACACTTAGGTGAAACCCTTGCCCCAGCGGTAACACAAGGAGCCCTAGCGGCTCAGGTGGAAGCGAGGGGGTCTTCTTGACCCCCTAGCATCACCGCCTTAACCTAACCTAACCTATTATTCTTAATAATCAACTTTACATATATGCGTTACATCGAAAATTGTAAGGCAATCTTCCGAAATGATTCGAGCTCCTTCTATTCGTTTGTCAATATGAAACGTAAGTCCAGTATTTTTCTTCCTTCCCTAACATATAAAAATACTTCTGATTCTTCAGAACAAGGTATTGCTAATCTCTTTGCTTCATTTTTCAATCAACTTATTCGTCCGATTCTTATAATTTAAATTCTACATCTCTATATATATAAAAATGATTCGCTGTTCGTTAGACTCGCTAAAACTTGAGAACGGCTGAACGGATATATCTTATCTTGGTCTTGAATTATTCGTGGAGGACTAGAGAAGGTTTAAGAGGTGAGAAAAATTCGAATAATTGCCGGGAAAATCCTCAAACCGCATTTTTCTATTTTCCATACAAACGTTTTCTAAATAAAATGGAGACCACAATAATAGTAGGCGCCGGTACGTGATACATTGTTTGACAGCTACTTATTATTCTCTGCTCAGTTAATTTTATGTGACAAACCGATATTATGTTTACTGAAAAATTGCGAAAAAAAATTGGAAAACGATGCCGAGGAGAAGACTTATGTCGTCGTAGTCAATTAAATGTGCGAAGAGCTACCTCACGTGCTAACCGGACTGATGACCAGAGATAGACAGATCAAGAAAATAGTCGTATTGCTATGTCAGAATTGCGTTCTTTAGTGAGTGACAATGTAGGAGATAAGCTTAGAATGCAACGAGTTCGTGCATATCAAACACATCAACAGCAAGCTAGACATAATGAAATTGAGCGAATCCGCAGACGCAGTGCTCCTGTGATTCTTGAACGAGCTGCATTCCACTATGATCCGGCAATTGATTATTGTGCCGACAAATCAGTAAAAATTGGGGAAATGAAAACAATTTGTAAATATTATAAGGCGTTAAAGTACACTGGTGAATCTACTGGATTATGCTGCGCTGAAGGCAAAGTAAAATTGCCACAATTGGTCCCACCACCAGTTCCTTTACGCTCTTTAGTTTCTGGGATTGGAAATGCTTCTAAGCACTTCTTGACCAACATTCAGAAATATAACAACTGTTTCCAGATGACATCATTTGGTGCTACACATATTAATAATTATACAAGACAATTTCATGACCACTTTTAAGGTATTATATAAAAATATTCAAGTTTGTACTAAAATATATATATTGGTAATAATTAAACAAAATATAGTTTATGTGGAAGCTATAAATTAATTAACAGACTGTATTTTATTAGTGTGTGTCTGTGAATATCAAATTTAAATCTTATAATTAGCCAGTATTTCAGGAAAACTCTGTTTTGTAAGTAAAAAACATGATATATCGGAAATAAAAATAAAACTTCATGTTTTGTTCAATAAATGAAGTTGAATAAAATAAGAGGGTACTCTTTAATTTTTGGGATTGTTAATGATTATTAATTATCTATTGTTATTCAATACAGTTCATATTAAATTATAATCACTCAATGTTGTCAAAGCAATTTAGGTGTGTTTCTAAAGGGTCAAGTTTAAATTTTTTACCGCTGCACAAAGTTCAAATCCAATCAAATTATTCTTCGCGTGCGCTTTGGGGGATCTAATGTCGCGTTTCGAAATTAAACAAAAGTGAATCGCGATCTCGAAAAAATTTAAGAGTCACAAATTGTAATAAGCCATTAATTAATTTATTTGGTCAGCTCCGCGAAACTTTATTTTAGCTATCTTCAGTTCTTACTGTATCAGATAATTTTTTTAAGTTTGAAATTTTGTCACAAAGGAAGTTTCTGAACGCAAAAAAAAAAAACAACAGCTGGCAGTTCGAAGTCATCCGGATCAGCTAGTACCCTTATAAAATTCCGTATATAAACAATATTTTCTTGTCTAAATTTAATCATCTTGATGTTTTCAATGCTCTTTCAACCTTGGATATCTCATTTACTGCTGATCCTGATAATGTCCCGGCCTTTATTCTCAAGCACTGCTCCGATATCCTATGCTACCCTCTTACTACCCTATTCAATTTATCTTTGGACCTTTCCCCAGAGATGGAATGAATCTTTTATTATTCCACTTCATAAGAAAGGTTCTAAAATACTTATAGATAACTACCGCGGAATTGCTAAACTTTCTGCAATTCCCAAGCTGCTGGAGAAACTGGTTACATCGCAACTGCAACATCATTGCAAAAGCATAATTTTCTCCACCCAGCATGGTTTTGTCAAGCTTCTTTCTACAACAACCAATCTGCTAGAATTCGATTCGATCGTCCACAAGGGTTATCTAAAACGAATGAAAACCGATGTAGTTTACACCGATTTTAGCGAAGCTTTCGATTCTGTTAATCATCGTCTTGTTCTCCGAAAACTTTATCTTATGGGTTTTCCTCCTAATATCATACAGTGGATGACTTCATATCTATCGAATCGTACGCAGCGGGTTTTGTTCAAGAACATAACATCTCATGTTATAAAAGTAACACCTGGTGTTCCGCAAGGCAGTCACTTAGGACCTCTTCTGTTTATCTTTGTTAACGACTTTCCTAGTGTCGTGAGCTATGCTACTTCACTTATGTATGCTGATGATGTCAAGCTCTGTTTTTCTTTCTCTGACCACTTCCTTCATGAACATCTGCAATTTGACCTTGAAGAAGTATTCTTGTGGTGCTCTAATAATCTTCTCTCACTAAACTGCTCAAAGTGCAAGGTTATGACATTTTATCGTAGCATGCCTCATGCCATCTCGTACTCAATTTGGAATTATGTTTTAGATCAGGTTTCCTTAATGAATGATTTTGGATTTTTTTTTCGACCATAATCTGTTGTGTAATGAACATATTTCTGTAACAGTTAATAAAGCCAGACTTGCTTTTATCAAGCGCTGGTCAAAAGAGTTTGATGATCCCTTCACCACTAAAACGTTGTATATCTCTTTGGTTCGACCGATCCTGGAATACTGTTCATGCGTTTGGAGTCCTCAGTATATGGTTCATCAAAGAAGTATAGAATCAGTGCAAAACCAGTTTCTTTTATTTGCCTTAAACTATTTAAACTGGGACTTAGATAATCTTCTTCCACCATATCTTTGTCGGCTAAAATTATTAGACCTACCACCATTGCAAGTACGTCGTACTTTTGCTGGGGCCATGCTCCTTCATAAAATTATTCTTTGTCAAGTTGACTCGAAACTTTTACTCGAAAGGACACTTTTCTCTGTTCCAAACAGGTCATCCAGGTCCTTCCGAACCTTTTGGTTACCAATTTGCAGATCTAACTTTGCGGATCATGATCCTTTTCGCGTTATCTGTAAAAACTAAAACCTATTGTCACATATATTTTCGCCTGAATTATCCCTAGATGTAATAAAATCTAAATTGATTTTTTTTCTATTTGAATAATTTGCCTTAACTCTTAATTATAATTAATTTTAAAAAATGTTATAAATAACAGTTAATTGTTACATTCAATAATTAAAAAAACAAAAAAGGGTTAGATGCCCAAAACGGAAACCGTAGATAGTCCCATCATTCTAGCTTCAAAAACAACAAAGTTAAGCCATTAAGCGGATGAGGCTGTCGATGTTGTGAGGCGCGGAAAATGTTGTGTTTCTAGAGATGGCCTCCAGCGATATCGATACTCTCGTGAGATATCGAGTTCGATTGTGCTATGGTAAGCACATAGGGTTGCCACAGTACCCCCCTCTTAGAGTTCCAGATAGGAAAGATACTTTGCTGCGAATGTGACTCGTCGTCCTGATCTTGATAACTGCTTGGTTGGCTGGGCAGTTGGCGCTGTCGTTTTCTCTCGAGTCGGGGGAGATTCGTTTTGGAAGATGTATGCCGGTTTAAGTCTGTCGATAGACACCTTGTTGTCTTTTGTATGTCCTTTGAGCGTAAAGTACTTGTCGTTCTTTGCTAGCACTTCGAACGGACCCTCGTAGTTTGCTTCCAGAGGGGTTTTGACTCGATCCACTCTGACGAAGACGTGGGTACAATGGTTTAAATCCGGGTGCACAAATTCCTGCGGTGTATGATGGTGCACTGGATTAGTGGTTGGTAGCTGAGATATGGTTCTTTGAAGAGCCTTGGGCGAACTCAGACTCGGTATGTTTTTGTGTGTTTCGTGTAAAAAATCCGCTAAAGACACGTAGAGCGATGCCGAAAACCATTTCAGCTGGGCTCAGCCCGATGTCGCTTTTTACTGTTGTACGTAGGAGGATTAAGTGCAGGGAACTGCTCCAGTTAATAGGATCGGCGCATTTTAAGGCAGCTTTTAATGTTCTGTGCCAGCGTTCGATGCTTAGAACCGCAAATTTTGGCGAGCTCTTGGAATAGTGTGGACTCAAATTGTCGGCCTAAATCTGTTGTGATGTGGAGAGGGATACCCTAGAGCGTTGGCCACAGATTGTGCTGTGATGACGACTAAAGGGATTGCTGCGGGCCATCTTGAGAAGCGATCGATACACGTGAGGCAGTATCGATATCCGTTCGATGATGGCAGTGGGCCATGTTGATGAGTTCGAAACGGGCGTCGCTGGCGGAATACTCTCCCAGTGGCGATTTTGTGTGTCGTTGGATTTTAGTTTTTTGACACGGAATGCAAGAGCGTACGATTTTGGCCACTTCCTTCGCCATGTGGGCCAAACATTGTGTTTGCCGACCAATTTATTCGTCGCCTTAACTCCTGGATGGCTCAGCGAATGCAGGGCTTGAACCACACTTTGGCGTAGACATCTGGGCACGAACGGGCGTATCTGGTTATTGGCGACGTGGCAGTACAATTGCTTGTTTGACCCTGAAAGGGATAATTTGGTTAGTGAGATGGTATTTTCTGTATCAAAATTGAGTTGCGATTGTAGTTTGTCGTCTTTTTCCGTTTCCAGTGCCATCTCGTCGTAGTCGATGTGTTTGATGGCTTCTAGGTGCTGTACTTCTTTTGCGTCGTTGAGAATTTCTTGAAGAAGAAACCCAGTGGTTGCGTTTGCTCGTTGATAATCTGATGTAACACGGCACCCATGGCGTCACCGGAGGCATCGGTGGTTAGTGTTAATTGCGAGTTAGCCATATAGTTCAGCAACGTAGCGTTTGCAAGCTCGTTCTTCCAGGCGTCGAATGCGTGGTCGGCTTCTGAAGACCAGAGTATTGGGGTTTTGTCGTTCTTTTTATTGCCTTGGATTAGCGCCTTGAGTATGTGTTGGTTATCAGCAGCACGTGGGATTAACGGCCGATAGAAGTTGATCATACCCAGAAACTTTTTCAAATCTTTAGCTATAAGCGGTTTTTTTAAGCGAATGGCTTCCACTTTGGCTTCGAATGGTTTCAAACCGTGCTGGCTGATGATGTCCCAGGAACGTGAGTTGTGATCTACCGAATTGCCACTTCTCGAAGTTCACGGTGAGATGTACCTTTCGAAGGCGGTTAAGGGTCGTACGGAGGTGCGTCTCGTGCTGCTCCTCGGATTCTGAAGCGATCATAATGTCGTCGATGTATGCGTAAACAAAGTCGAGATCCTGCATTACGTTGTTTATGTGACGCTGAAAAGTTTGCGCTGCGTTGCGTAAGCCGAATGTCATGAAAAAGAATTCGAATAGCCCAAAAGGCGTGATAATTGCTGTTTTTGGAATATTTTGCGGTTCGACAGGGATCTGGTGATACGCTTTTTGCAGGTCGATTTTTGAAAATATCTTTTTCCCGTGTAGGATGCTTGTTACATCCAGTATGTACGGAATAGGGTATCGATCCGGCACTGTTACGTTGTTTAGTGCTCTGTAGTCGCCGCATGGTCGCCACTCTCCGTTTGCTTTCTTTACCAGGTGTAATGGACGGTACCAGTGGCTTTTTGAGGGGCGACATATTCCTTTTTCGATGAGGTAGGAGAACTCAGTTTGTGCAGCTTTGAGCCAAATTTGCTGTGGTACCAACACAAGCCTGAAGTCGTGACGCTGTTGCGATCCGATAATGTGGATGAACGGTTCTTGCGGTAACGGTTTTTGAGCAGCGCGTCGATTTTTTGCTCGATGCGGTCTAGACGTTCGTCGAAAACGGTGCTGCTGGATGGCGCCAATTCGGCGTCTGCGTATATGATGAAAATCGCCGACTTCCATGACTTTGTCTGCCAACTTAGCTAAATCTGCTGGGCAGGCGTCCGATGCTTGCAAGATCGCTTGCACTTGTTTTGGTAGGCGCTGCAGCCACAGTGCTTTTAAGAAAGTTTCATCCACTTTGTCTGCGGCGAGCACGTTTAACTCGTTGAGCAGCTGTGTAGGGCGCTCGTCACCAAGGTCAGTCTCCAAAATCAACTTCTGGATTTTCTTCTGCTCGCTTTCGCAGAAGCGTTCCAAAATGCAAGACTTTAAGTTTTCGTACTTGCCTGTGCCTGGTTGGTTGACGATGGCGTCGGCAATTCGGGCCAGTACCGGTGCTTTGATTGACGCCAGGATCGTGTTGAATTTCGTGTCGTCTGCAGTTATTCCAGCCAGAACGAACTGGGATTCGATTTCCTTTGGATTCCGTAGCCATAATTCTGGGTGCTCGGTCCAAAAGGGCGGAATTTTAATCGCTTCGCGGTTAATAACTGCGTCGGAACCGCGAGTAACGGTATCGTGAAAGACGTCGGCGTCGTTTTGTGTGGTGTCGTTGTTTGCCATTGTAAGCACCGGTGCTCGCGTCTATATAGTGATCACGTCGGGGTCACCAATTGAATGTTCGTTTATTCACTATATATTTACTTAGAACTAATAAAAAGTAAAAAAACGTAGCTAGCTGCGGATGGGGCTGTCGATGTCGTGAGACGCAGAAAATGTTGTGTTTATAGAGATGGCCTCCAGCGATATTGATACTCTCGTGAGTTATGGAGATGGAAGCCCTGCATAATAAGGTCAAGGCTGCAGTGCAGAAGAACTTGGAAATTTGGTTGCTCAAGAAATTTACCACACTCCAGGATGAGTTAGAGCGATTGAGCTCTGTTGAAGTTGGGAGTGAATTATTCTGGAGGTTCTCCCAGCTTGCCGCTGATGTGCGGTTTGACATTCAGGTGGGAATGGCAAAGTATTCCATGAGGGTACCTGCACACTCCACTCGTCTCGACGGCACCAATGGTCCCACTGCTCCGTCGCAGTGGCAGAACCAACCATAGCGGTTGTCGCTCTTGCAGTCAGGATTCCCCGCTATACCGCGACATCCAATCGGGTTTTTGGGATGTGAAGTTGGAACGAACCTTGAACAACGATCACGATAGCCAGGACGTGGGAAATTGCGTCTCATCAGTGCCCCTGCTATCCGCTGCTCCCCCCGTAGTCGCTAATCCCTCATTTGGCCCGGGATTTGGTTTATTGTCACCGTTGCCGATAAAGTCAGCGCCCAGGTCAGCACTCTATTCTGGACTTTAGCCTGAACCCTTCCAATGGGGGGAGGTCGTCCGCTTCGTTGCTGCCGCCGTCTGCAGCTGCCAAGGTGGCTGCTGCTCCACCCGTTAAAACTCCCGATCCTGCAGTCGAAAGGTGCGCCTGCGCGCAATCGCGGAAAGAGGTTTCCCTCCACTCTCGCCACTCTATTGACGCCTGGCTCGAGCGTTCTCTTGGTCTGGATGGACACGGCAGCCTGCAACCGAGAATTATAGACCTTGCGATCATCAGCCATATTATGTGATGAAGCTGTCCCATGCACTTGTTATTGGGCATTGTTTTGGATCGGCCGCGGAATTTGTTTTGGGGTTAAATGGACCCATAATAAATTTAATATAAAAATTGAACCTCGTCTTGTTAATTCAGCCGCTATCAAAACGCTGATAGCTCAACAACCTACAAATTATAACTAGAAATATCAATAAAGTCACTACAGAATAGACAGAAAATCCGCGCGGAAAATAAAGAAAAAAAATTGCCCACGCAATCTTTGGACTCAGATTCTAGGCCCAACTTATATATGAAGTCATAAACAATGACGTAAAGTAGTGACATTGCATGTAAAGGATATGTTATGTTTATTTAAACATGGCAGAAAAATTACTCGATGTTAGCGATTTATATACCAATGGAACTATAGACTTAAGTCAGTTTTTCCAAAGGCTTGAACTGCGAGCCGGTATAAATAAAATCAGCCAACTCAAGGTGGCACCGTGAGAAAATATCTTTGAATATACTTCAATAGATAATTTCAAATTTATGGGGAATAAAGTATTGAAAATATTAAGAGTAGTGCTACTCAACCCGGTGACCATAATAAATAAACAAAAAGATAATGAAGCTATTCTGTCTAATTTCCATGACGATCGCATGGAAGGAGGTCTTACTGGTATTTTTAAAATCTTTAGTAAAAATTAAAATATATTATTTTTGGAAAAATATGACTCGTGATATCACAGACTACATACGAAAATGTCAGAAATGCCAGAAACCTAAAGTAACTAAACATAGTAAGACCCCAATAACAATAACAGACACACCTAAAAATTTTTTCGACAGAGTGATAGTGGACACTCTTGGTCCGCTACCCAAATCAGAAAATGGTAACGAGTATGCAGTCACTTTAATATGTGACCTAACTAAGAATTTAGTTCCCATACCTTTACCAAAGCCTTTACTTTACTTTATAAAGCAATATTTGAATCTTTTATTCTGAAGTACGGTCCAATGAAGACGCTCATTACGGACATGGGAACAGAATACAAGAATTCAATTATAGACAATTTGTGCAAGTATTTAAATATTAAAAATATTACGTCTACAGCACACCACCACGAGACAGTTATATAGAGAGAAGTCATAGAACTTTTAATGAATACATACGATCTTATATATCGGTTGATAAAACTCATTGGGACGTATGGATTCAATATTTTGTCTTTTGTTTCAACACGACCCCCTCTATGGCACTTAATGATTGTCCATATGGTTGCATATTATAATAATAAACGACTGAAACCAAAAATCAGAAAAGTAATAAAGGATACCATCAAAAATATAGATCGATGTTGTAGACAATATATGCCTAAAAGGACACCCTACAAGCCACGTCAAATTCTGAACTATAATATAATAATGAACTTTAATAGCTTCAATTAATTAGCCAAGGGTTTACTGTTCGATTTAAATATTTATTTGGGGTTAATTCCGCTC
Organism: Drosophila pandora; assembly: GCA_021223865.1. NCBI lineage: Eukaryota > Metazoa > Arthropoda > Insecta > Diptera > Drosophilidae > Drosophila > Drosophila pandora. The sequence goes on along the minus strand of JAJJHT010009452.1, from coordinate 36,921 downwards.
AATATAACAAGGTAGCTTCCGGTCAATATCAACTTCAAAATACAAGTGCTTAACTAGGAGCTTAAGCGCAAAGGCTCTACCAAAACTCCCAAAGTGCGTGCAAATAAGTCGCAACAATTATAATCAATAAATGTTTAAAACTATGTTCCTGACCTGCTCAATTTTTCTTTCTCTATTTTCATATCTCTATTTTTTAATTTACCCACTCTTACTAATCGCCCTTTTTAAAACTTCCTTATTAGCTTTAGCACAGTCGTTCGAGGTATATTATAAAAATAAATTAGTTAATAATAATAATGGAATTCAAGCTCGTATGTACGGTTAAGTCTTGTACAAAGACGATTTCGTTATCTCAGACTACCACTCACTCCTGGCTCTGTGAAAACGTTTGTGGGTTTGTTGTGATAGTTGCCGTGCTGCCTATAACGAAATGAGATCGTTCATGAGACAGCCTAAAGGTGGATTTAAAAAGTCGATTGGGTTTTCCCTCATCAATGACCAACTTTGTGAGCTTGATGTACAAAATAGTAGCCGTCACTTGCTAAATGAGTCTCCAAAGCGTAATCAATCCGCTATTTTTGATGTGTTTGTATTGTGTAATCTTCCACCTCTTCAGCCGTCAATTATACAGCTGTTCATATCTCAAGCTACCCCAGGGGCTGGGAAAAATTCTGATTCGGAGTGCTCACTCTAGACCTTATTTTAATTTGGAGAATTTTCAAAATTGATGTTTAGCAAAAACCTTATGTCTTTCTGGAGAGGGTTATCCACGTACTTTGTCTATGCTAACGCCTTAAAACGATTACACAGGTTAACTATTGGGTATCTTATTACATTTTATATTTAATTATTCCGACCATATTGGAATATGAAAAGAAAATTTTCATAGTAGTATTCGTAATTCCCTTCTAACCAAAGTAGACTTTTATTAATTAACTCACCTTCATTAAAAACCCGGTAAATCGATGGTGGGTCTAGTTGCCTACATAACCTTATCAATTTTGATCTTTATCACATTTTTTCGCTTTTCTCTACTTCTAACTTTAAATCTTATATACTTAACACTTTCTTTAAGTAACACTCTTCCTTTCGAATTTATCCCCACAACAGATTTTATGAAAGTTTTTAAGATTTTAATTCAGTTAAATTTAATTGGGAAAAGTTTTTATTTGAATATAATTCTACTTACATTGTTTCAATGAATTTCTTTCTAGGTACATTCGGAACGAGCTGCTGAAGATGAATGGTTGGATATTTTTCCTCACCCAGTTTTTTCGTCAGATGGCAATAGTTTTTTATTGCTAGCTAGTGTACAGGAATCGGGCCAAGACCATTTTACTCATATAAAACATGTAACCATTTCACAACGAAGAATTTCTGTTATTTCTCATGGGCGATATGAGGTAAGAAAACAATACCACTTAATTGTATGTTAAGATTAGTATTACTGTTAATTTATATTCAGTATATTTATTCAGTTATATGTTAGTTACTAAGCATGAATCTAATTTGTTTTTTTTAATGGGTAACACACACAGCCTCAGGCGATGCAGGTGGCACTCAATGCTCAATGGAAGTGGTTCAGGGCAGTGGATGGGACTTTTTTCCTCTTGGATATGCGCTGGGGATATAAGGGATTAGTTTTAAAATTGTTACAATATTATATTAGGTATGTTGTGATGTACCAAAGTTAGGGTATCAAGAAAATTTCTTAGTAACCAAGAACATATCAATGCGTATAATTAAATGCAATTATTTGGGGAGCGGAAGCGACTTATATGAGGCCTGCTCAAAAAGTTTAACCCATGTCCTTTTCGGTTTTGCAAGGCTGTCCGATGCATGATTTAGGGTAATTTAGGGTAATATAATTTGTTACTCTGTGGGGGAGCTTTGGTAGAGCTTCTACGCAAGCTCTTCCTTATGCGTTTGTTGTGATTTGGCATTGGAACAGCATAGATTAGGGTTAAATTAAGGTAGTAGACCAATGTGACGGCCCAAATTTGGACGTTTTTTTGAAATTTTTTTTTAACAAGAAAATAAAATGCGATCGTCTTGTAACTTTTACATGTTTATTTTAATAATTTCTAGGGTACAAAAAAATTTAGTTGACTTAATTATACTTTAAATTATTAACAGTATTTTCTGTTGAAGTAGAGGTCACGAAAGAATGGTGAGCTGTTTCGGGGAAGCACACAGCCTTCCGTAAGCATCCGAATTTAAAAAATCAAAGAAATTATTATTATGTAGACCCTATTCTAGTGACTGAACCAAAAATATGCATAGAAAGTGAGAAATTGTATAAATGTTGGAGTTTTGAAAAAAAAATACTCAAAATCAATGTTTTTCCGTTGATAAAATGTTTGAAAAAATCAATTTATTATTCGAAATTTAAATGTTTTAAAGGTATTTAGATATGTGTATGTAGAATATTCTGTTAAATTTTAAGCCAAATCGGTTAAATAGTTTTGAGTCAGTGCTTCCCCGAAATTTCAAAAACCTGGTTACGAGAAAAACGCGTTCAAAGTTTCGACACGCGTTCATACACACTACGGCGCGCTCTCTTGTTTTGCCAATAACTTTAACAATATTCTAAATTTTGGTCTGAAAATTTAACAGCATGTTTTTGAAATGTGGTTCTTTCAAAAAATGTTGAAAAAAAAAAACGATTTTTTGAACCCATTGGTCACATTGGTCTACTACCTTAAACCCAAATAGAAAATTGAAAATCTTCATTGAAACGCGACTATTTATTCGGCTGCTATTAAAAACTATTAAAAGCGAAACATTTGGTGACCCCGACGTGATTTCATCCCATCCATAATGGACTCTGGAGCTGAAAATGTTGGAACTATTGCCACAACCCGGGAAAGGATGCTGCGGAGATGAACAGACCTTCACCGCGTTTCACCGCGCTACAAGAAGAGTTGGTGGCGGTTAATTTTAGTAAGATCGGAAGTGATCTGTATTGGAGATTCTCGCAGCTTGTGAAAGTTGCCAAGCGCTCCATGAGAATCGCTGCCCACTCCACACTTCTCGATGGTGTCAATGTATCGCCAATGCCATACAAGTCAGCCCCCTCCTTGCCACCGTTGCCGATGCCAGCAATCAGCGGTTATGCTGAGTATCCGGATTTCTGCGCCCTTTTTAAGACCACGATTGACCTAACATCTTCACCTAACAAAAATGGAAAAGCTCCGGTGGGTCATTTCATGCCTGAGGGTGTCAGCTTTGGAGACGGTGAGAGCTCTGGAAATTACATGAACTACGATGTGGCTCTTGACCTATTGCGCAATCGATTTAGTAATCGGCGTTTAATATTTCAGTGCCACATTAATGAGATCCTGCAGCTTCATGTGACCCAGGGTTTGTTGCTTCTTTGCGGGAGCTATAAGTTCGGTTCAATGGGCATACGTGTACTCCTAAGAGTTGCGGATCAGCTGCGCTATCGAAGGATGCTGGCTTATCCGATTCTTGGAGCAAAGGTGCCGGACTCTTGAAGGCGTAGACTTTTCTTTGGCTGCGTATACACCAGCTAACCAACTGGGCCGAGGTAGGTTCTTGTCCAAAGTTCAGTGCTTTACAAATTAAGGAATGGTACGACGAAGTGCGGGGTCTGACTGATGGCGTGATGGCCATCTCGCTCGTGGATGCTCAGCTTCCCGATGCTCGACGGAGCAGTTTCTGTGGCAAACCCATCCCGCTCAATCAACACGGTTGTGACCCAGGATCGCAATGCTGAGCTAGTGCTCCTGCCAACAGCCAGTATACTCGTTCTTGGTCGATCTGGAGCCTTCCTGCCTTGCCGAGTTTTATTGGATTCCCGTTCACAAGTGCATCGCGTCTGGCAAATCAACTTCAGCTTTGCCGATCCAAATGTGCTACAATGGTGGCCGGTTTCGGCGGCGCCGAAGTTGCCGAGCCTTGCCGAGTTTTATTGGATTCCCGTTCACAAGTGCATCGCGTCTGGCAAATCAACTTCAGCTTTGCCGATCCAAATGTGCTACAATGGTGGCCGGTTTCGGCAGCGCCGAAAAAAGAAATCGGCCAGCGGACAAATGTTGCCAGTATGTTGACGGTTCGGACGAAGGTGGTATGTAAGAACTCCGGTGTGAGATGCAAAGAAAGAACTATCAGCATACAGTCTGGGAAGTTTATTACGTAACCCTCTTGTATTCTGATAGGTAAGTGTTAGAGAAGACATTAGTTTTTTAAAACTGAGGAAGATGAAGTGGTCAGTGGCCGTAACATGTGGGAGTTTTTCACCCACAGGTTTGGTTTTTTTTTTTTCACCGTACTTGGCTGATGTTCTTGGACGAAAATGTTCTCTGGCCAAAAGCTGGCGGAACAAATCATCTTGAACATCTGCAAGGGCACACTTATTTTGAAAGATGACGTGTTCCTGATGTATGAAAATTAAAATTTTGTAATGTCCACCACGTATATGTCGATTTTTTTTGTTTTGGGTTTGATGTAAGCCGAGATATTAATCTCCGAAGTATCAGGGGCAAGCCGGAAAACAAAAATGAGTTTCGATGGTGGGATCACCTGCAAGGGTTTTGGTGCCGCCGCAACTAATACTACGGCATCAGTACGTACCGGGGGTCCGGACGGTTGATTACCCTGTTTGGTGACTGTTACGGGGGATTGAATTATTGAGTCTAGGATCAACTGAACGATGCCACAGAGGACATATCTTACAATTGCTCAGATTCTTCGATTGCAGTCGTCGCATGCAGACGTGTTTTTTTATTGTGCTCCGGGAAAAAATATTCAATAAAATCATAAAAGTGCAGTGACTGCTCTAAGAAATCTACAATAACGCGAAAAGACGCTTTTTGCGATGAAATCGCTAATGTTTATATTGATTAATTAATTAATTAATTAATATAAAACACAACACTTAAAACTCAAACTAAATCAACCTCGACTGCAATGAGCTCAAACGACGTTCGCACACAACGTCAACGTGAGCTAGACGAGAGACGGCTCTCAGTACAAAGAAACAACGCGTACTTCTCTTTTAAAGCAACCGAAAACCATGCAAGCTCCGATCAAGCGCGGTCAATTACCCCCAACTTGACCGAATTCTTAAACGTAGAGAGCGAGAGAGCGCGTTCCTGCTCCCCCTCGATACCATCGATGTCTCTGCAGCCAAAGAGTGCAATTTCTTTGACAACGTCAACAGTAACAACAANGCACATGATAACCATTAAGGTCGAAATCCAATAAAACAAAGGTATTATCCTAAAAACACCAAAATACAAGAGGAGATAAAAGCGAACGATGCGTACCGGATGCAACGAATCAATTTCATTTTGCAGCAGCTTAAGGAGGCACGTTTTTTTTGCAGCCTCGACCTACAGGTCGTCTATAGTAGGGACTATAGTATAGTATAGTAAAGTACTATCTTTAGTCGGGAAGCACAAAGTATACCGCCTTCACAGTACCAGGAAAAGGTCTGTACCTCAAGGAAGGTTATACCTTGTACCAGGTCATAGGCCCGGACATGGCTCCGCCATCGACTCAGGAGATGATCCTTCTCTAGCGTTGCACACTTTTCAACAAAATTATAATACCCTCTGCAAAGATAACAAGACGCTTCTACCAAATATACTTTTATTTTTCTAATAGGTTGTTTTGGTGGCTGCTTGGCCAATCCGTCCCCTATTGAGCATTAAATAAAAATTTTGAAGGGGCAGCGGATGCATCATTTGAACTTGTTCCAAAATCCAGAACCTGGTCGTGCTCCCACCAAACGACCAATATTCGGATAGAATTTCCGCAACGAGTGCATGAAGGCTGGAAGGTTGATTTCTCAATACTTCACATGCTGCAGCATAAGACAGTTCAGTCTGCTCGAAAACACAGTACACATTACATAATACACTGAACGGATCGTGTTGGGCATATGTCGAACTACAATGGCTGAGGAGTAGAGGACGAAAGTTTCTAGTCCTTCTACAAGGAACGTTAAAATTAACGCGTGTTAGTAAATGCTGGCTGTCTATATTCCCATAAATAAGATTAAATAAAAACATGACACCCAGCATCGTTCTACGGTATGTTAATGATGGAAAGTTGATTAGTAAAGGTCTACTACGATAAGAGGGGAGGTAAAGATTTGCATCCCAATTAAGTCCCCTAAGAGCGAAAGTAAGGAAGTTTTTTTGTACAAATTCAATGTGGTCTTGGTGTACTCCATATGAGGACTCCAGGCACACGATCCATACTCAAGAATCGGACGGACCAGTGATGTATATAACGTTTTAGTTATGTACGGGTCATTAAATTCTTTTGACCATCTTTTAATAAAACCAAGCACACCCATAGCTTCATTAACCATAGTAGATATATGGTTAACCTGAGTTAATCGTTCTAAGGCGTTTGCATAGAGAAAGAACATAGCCTGGTGAGGACTAGATCGGTAAAAAGACATGAGATATCGACCATTTCCTGATCAGTGTTCGCATAAAAGTTCTTAAACGTAAGCAGTGGGGGAAAAGATACATGTTTACGCTTGGTGTTTACAAAATGTTTACAAAACTGCTTCGGATCCTGAGTAAACTGTATCCTGCAGCGGCGAATATAACTCCTATAACATTCTGCGTTATGCACGGTGAAATTGGACCGAGCTACTAAGTATTTTGAATAAGTAACTGTACAGCCAGATAATGTATGTTTATTTAAAAGTCTACTCATACTATTCTTTAAATTTATAAGGTGCCTTGTATACCAAAGCGGATTCGTTGAAGCGGACGGATATTTCCACGGCACGCAAGCGTCGAAAAATATGCTTTAAGTGTAATAAGTGTAATTATATCCTCACATGCCAATAAATCAGAACAATCAAGACTCCCACGCAGGGACGTCGTGGTGGGAGTTAAGCTGTAAAGACGGTGAATTTTCAACATTTGACCACATAAGTTGTGGGATATTAAAGTCACCCAGAGCTATAACCATCAGACAGACGATCGAAAACCAAACGAATAGCGGACAAATGTTGCCAGTATGTTGGCGGTTCCGACAAAGGTGGTAGCATACAAAGATTGATCGGACAAAGTGATTTTGATGCAAAGGAATTCAATGTCACCAAACTCTTGTGATTAAACCCCTTCAGAAGCGAGTTTGGAGTCTACAGAGATTAACGCTTCTCCACCCCTTCGCAGAGTTATATCACATCTAAAAGTGGTGTACTTATTAGAAAAAACTTCGGAGCTTAAGATCTCCGGCTTTAACCAAGTTTTTGTAAATACAATAATGTGAGATGCAAAGAAAGAACTATCAGAATACAGTTTGGGATGTTTACTACGTAATCCTCTTGTGTTCTGATAGGTAAGTGTTAGAGAAGACATTAGTTTTTTGAGGCTGAGAAAAATGAGGTGGATGTGTGAGTTTTACTCCCACAGGTTTGGTAATTTTTTTCTTCACCGTACTTGGCTGATGTTCTTGGACGAAAATGTTCTCTGGCCAAAAGCTGGCGGAACAAATCATCTTGAACATCTGCAAGGGCACACTTATTTTGAAAGATGACGTGTTCCTGATGTATGAAAATTAAAATTTTGTAATGTCCACCACGTATATGTCGATTTTTTTTGTTTTGGGTTTGATGTAAGCCGAGATATTAATCTCCGAAGTATCAGGGGCAAGCCGGAAAACAAAAATGAGTTTCGATGGTGGGATCACCTGCAAGGGTTTTGGTGCCGCCGCAACTAATACTACGGCATCAGTACGTACCGGGGGTCCGGACGGTTGATTACCCTGTTTGGTGACTGTTACGGGGGATTGAATTATTGAGTCTAGGATCAACTGAACGATGCCACAGAGGACATATCTTACAATTGCTCATTAATTCTGAGATATTCGGAAGCCGAATTTTTCTCCGGTCCGGCACTTGGGGTGGCCAGAGATAAGCGGCTGCATAGTTGTCGGCTGAGCAGGCTGAAGATTATTCGCCACAAGCACATAACTAAAAGAGGAATTCTTACGCTGTGGAGACTCATTTAGTAGTTGAAGACTACTAAACTGTGTATCGAGCGCACAGAGTTGGTCATTGATTTTTCGAAAACCACTAATCAAATCCGTGAATCCGCTTTTAGTCTGCCTCATGAACGATCTCATTTCGTCCTGAACAGCACGACAACCGTCATAGCAAAAGTGGAGGCCAGACCTACGTGAAATTGCATCCGAAACTGAGGCCGTGAACCCGACACACTTAGCGTGTAAAACGTTTTCACAAAGCCAGCAGTGGATGGCAGGCTGGGAAGACGAGATGGTCTTATTACAAGACTTCAACGCACAGACTAATTTAAATTCCATAATTATTAAAAATTAAATAATTAATTTATTAAAAATTATTAAAAATTCAATAATTAATTTATTAATATTATTGATGAACCTTGTACCACTGTACCAGGGAAACAAAAGGGGGAGATGAAAGAGAGCAGTTAGTGCGAGTTAGTAAAATGCAAAGAATAGAGATAAGAATCTCTATTGAGCAGGGCTATGTTTGAAAGGAAAATTAATCAAATTATTATTTTTACTCCAAATATATCACTGCCCACGCGAAGCGATTAGGATCTAATAATTGCAATTTGTTTATTTTTTTTTATGTGAATAGAAATAAACATCGATTGTTTATGGAAAGCTTATTAAAAATTTTATGAAAACGCTGTGCTCACAAAAAAACACGTCCGTCCGCTTTGAGATAAAGAGAGGAAGTTGAACTAGTTGGAGTTCCAAACTAGTTGGAGGCTTGGCAGTAGATGATCAGGAGCTTTTGTCGAGGTCGGAGGTGCAGAAATCCAGGCTATGAAAGACACAGGGGCAACGGGCAAAAGGTAGCCCAGAAATCGCCGGAGTCACGGACGATATTCCAGACAAGCCTAAGCTTCGGTGATAAAGAAAAGAGACTACACCTCCTGATGATGCCAGGCATGGGAGATAGTGTGGTGCTAGGATGGGACTTTCTAGGATGGTATTTTCTGAGAAAGGCTGCTCAAACGTAACACAGCACATGATAACCATTAAGGTCGACATCCAATAAAACAAAGGTATTATCCTAAAAACACCAAAATACAAGAGGAGATAAAAGCGAACGATGCGTACCAGCAGCTTAAGGAGGCACGTTTTTTTTGCAGCCTCGACCTACAGGTCGTCTATAGTAGGGACTATAGTATAGTATAGTATAGTACTATCTTTAGTCGGGAAGCACAAAGTATACCGCCTTCACAGTACCAGGAAAAGCTCTGTACCTCAAGGAAGGTTATACCTTGTACCAGGTCATAGGCACGGACATGGCTCCGCCATCGACTCAGGAGATGATCCTGCTCTAGAATATATATATTTTATGGGGAGATGTCTCGTTTACCGCGTTGCACACTTTTCAACAAAATTATAATACCCTCTGCAAAGATAACAAGACGCTTCTACCAAATATACTTTTGTTTTTCTAATAGGTTGTTTTGGTGGCTGCTTGGCCAATCCGTCCCCTATTGAGCATTAAATAAAAATTTTGAAGGGGCAGCAGATGCATCATTTGAACTTGTTCCAAAATCCAGAACCTGGTCGTGCTTCCACCAAACGACCAATATTCGGATAGAATTTCCGCAACGAGTGCATGAAGGCTGGAAGGTTGATTTCTCAATACTTCACATGCTGCAGCGTAAGACAGTTCAGTCTGCTCGAAAACACAGTACACCGCCGATTCCCGTAATAGGCCACTACTTCCAGAAACCCAGCTGAATCGAGTATTCTGGGCCATGGGGAGGCAGTAACCTAACTGCATTTGCCGGCCAGTATGTTGGTGTGCCGTGGTGTGGTGAGAGCAATAAAGAGCTACTTTCCTTTTGGAAAACTGCATAAACCCATCTTCAGCTATTGTAAGTTGACGGGGCTAGTGTAAGTTGGTTGCCAGTATTTAGTTGTATATTTATAGATGTGGCCCGTATGTAGTTTTTTTAAGCAAATTTTTTATGATAGTGGTGCTTAATGCAGCTTCTGATTACAATTCCTGTTCAGGTATGTTTCTGAAAGCAGCACTACGTCGAGAAGAAGTCCTCAGGGTTTGATCTAAAAGCTGCAAGCTGTTTATTTTGGAAGCGGGCAGTAATTCCTCTCCGGTGGATGCGACTTATCGCAGTTGCCGCATTTTTTCGAGTTGCAATCATCTTTGGTCGCTGGGCTGTGTGCGAAGTCATTAAGCTCTCCACACACTACACACATGGCAGTTCGCACATTATACCAGGCCATTGCTTTTGAGGTGTTCCGCAACTGTAATTCTGCGGTGCAGTAGGAACTGAAGATTGTATATAGGGTGCACTTCGTATTTCTTCAGGGGCGGGCATATTTTCTGGTTCGAGCTGGTACGTGTAAAAGTTCTTATTCTCTGTGTGATAATTCGATAATACTCTGTAATCTTCAGCCTTCATTTGAACTTTTGTTTCCTGAACGTTGCCCTTTGCAAAGGATATTCTGTGAAAGTTTTCCTTGCCAATAAGCTCAATAATTTTGTTGACAAGAGCATTGGAACATTGGAAACGTAAGAAAAGTACGCATTGTTTCTTTGTATTCTCGTCTTTCTCACGTTGATGTTGTGTCTGAACGTCGTTTTGACTCATTGTAATCGAGGTTGAGTTAATTAAGGGTTTAGTTGTTAGGTTTAATATTATTTGATTGACTAATCATTATAAAAATTCGCGATTTTATCGCAGAAAGCGTTTGTTAATGCAGTCAATGCACTTTTATGATTTTATTATACACCTTTGTTTTTTGTTTTGTTTCCGGCGACCAGAGCTATCACCATCAGACAGACGATCGAAAACCAAACGAATAGCGGACAAATGTTGCCAGTATGTTGGCGGTTCGGACAAAGGTGGTAACGAGAAAAGGTGGAACAGGTAACATACAAAGATTGATCGGACAAAGTGATTTTGATGCAAAGGAATTCAATGTCACCAAACTCTTGTGATTTTACCTCTTCAGAAGCGAGTTTGGAGTCTACAGAGATTAACACTTCTCCACCCCTTCGCAGAGTTCTATCACACCTAAAAGTGGTGTACTAGAAAAAACTTCGGAGCTTAAGATCTCCGGCTTTAACTAAGTTTGTGTGAATACAATAATGTGAGATGCAAAGAAAGAACTATCAGAATACAGTTTGGGAAGTTTATTACGTTACCCTCTAGGTATCTGATAGGTAAGTGTGAGTGAAGACATTTGTTTTTTAAAACTAAGGAATATAAGGTGGAAGGTTGGTCAGTGGCCGTAACATATGGGAGTTTTTCACCCACAGATTTGATTATTTTTTTTTTCACCGTACTTGACTGATGTTCTTGGACGAAAATGTTCTCTGGCCAAAAGCTGTCGGGACAAATCGTCTTGAACATCTGCAAGGGCACACGTATTTTGAAAGATGACGTGTTCCTGATGTATGAAAATTAAAATTTTGTAATGTCCACCACCTTTATGTCGATATTTATACCCTTGCAGAGGGTATTATAATTTTGGTCAAAAGTGTGCAACGCAGTGAAGGAGACATCTCCGACCCTATAAAGTATATATATTCTTGATCAGGATCACCTCCTGAGTCGATATAAGCATGTCCGCCTGTCCGTCTGTCTGTCTGTCGGTTTCTCCGCAAACTAGTCTCTCAGTTTTGGAGCTATCGAGTTGAAACTTTGCACACATCCGTTTTTTCTTTGCAGGTAGTATATAAGTCGGAACGGCCGGGATCGGTCGACTATATCCTATAGCTGTCATAGAACGATCAGAATTGGCATAACTTTTGTGTTTTTTAAGTTACAAAGATGGGACTTGGTACAGATTACTCTTTGGGCAAAATAATTCAATATGCCAAATTTCATAAGGATCGGCCGACTATATACGATCCGCTATATACCTAATAATATAAGATGCGTGGCGCCACCTAGCGGACTCCGACTCAACTGCAAGGGTATATCAACTTCGGCTTCGCCCGTCGTTAGCTTTCCTTTCCGGTTTTTGTTTTGGCTTTGATGTAGGCCGAGATATTAATCTCAGAAGTATCAGGGGCAAGCCGGAAAACAAAAATGAGTTTCGATGGTGGGATCACCTGCAAGGGTTTTGGTGCCGCCGTAACTAATACTATGGCATCAGTACGTACCGGGGGTTCGGACGGTTCATAACCCTGTTTGGTGACTGTTACGGGGGTCTGAATTATTGGGTCTAGGATCACTTGAAGCGATGCCACAGAGGACATATCTTACAATTGCTCATTAATTCTGAGACAATCGGAAGCCGAATTTTTCTCAGGTCCGGCCCTTGGGGTGGCCAGAGATAAGCGGCTGCATAGTTGTCGGTTGAGCAGGCTGAAGATTATTCGCCACAAGCACAGAACTTAAAGAGGATTTCTTACGCTTTGGAGACTCTTTTAGTAGTTGAAGACTACTAAACTGTGTATCAAGCGCACAGAGTTGGTCATTGATTTTTCGAAAACCACTAATTAATTCCTTGAATCCGCTTTTAGTCTTCCTCATGAACGATCTCATTTCGTCCTGAACAGCACGACAACCGTCAAAGCAAAAGTGGAGACCAGACCTACGTGAGATTGCATCCGAAACACTAAGCGGGTAGAACGTTTTCACAAAGCCAGCAGTGGTTGGTAGGCTGGGAAGACGAGATGGTCTTATTACAAGACTTCAATGCACAGACTAATTTAAATTCCATAATTATTAAAAATTAAATAATTAATTTATTAAAAATTATTAAAAATTCAATAATTAATTTATTAATATTATTGATGAACCTTGTACCACTGTACCAGGGAAACAAAAGGGGGAGATGAAAGAGAGCAGTTAGTGCGAGTTAGTAAAACGCAAAGAATAGAGATAAGAATCTCTATTGAGCGAGAATAGGAGCTATAGAGTAGAAGCAACACCGTAAGAGATGAAGAAGCAGAGCAGGACTATGTTTGAAAGGAAAATTAATCAAATTATTATTTTACCTCCAAATATATCACTGCACACGCGAAGCGATTAGGATCTAATAATTGCAATTTGTTTATTTTTTTTTATGTGAATAGAAATAAACATCGATTGTTTATGGAAAGCTTATTAAAAATTTTATGAAAACGCTGTGCTCACAAAAAAACACGTCCGTCCGCTTTGAGATAAAGAGAGGAAGTTGAACTAGTTGGAGTTCCAAACTAGTTGGAGGCTTGGCAGTAGATGATCAGGAGCTTTTGTCGAGGTCGGAGGTGCAGAAATCCAGGCTATGAAAGACACAGGGGCAACGGGCAAAAGGTAGCCCAGAAATCGCCGGAGTCACGGACGATATTCCAGACAAGCCTAAGCTTCGGTGATAAAGAAAAGAGACTACACCTCCTGATGATGCCAGGCATGGGAGATAGTGTGGTGCTAGGATGGGACTTTCTAGGATGGTATTTTCTGAGAAAGGCTGCTCAATCGTAACACAGCACATGATAACCATTAAGGTCGAAATCCAATAAAACAAAGGTATTATCCTAAAAACACCAAAATACAAGAGGAGATAAAAGCGAACGATGCGTACCGGATGCAACGAATCAATTTCATTTTGCAGCAGCTTAAGGAGGCACGTTTTTTTTGCAGCCTCGACCTACAGGTCGTCTATAGTAGGGACTATAGTATAGTATAGTAAAGTACTATCTTTAGTCGGGAAGCACAAAGTATACCGCCTTCACAGTACCAGGAAAAGGTCTGTACCTCAAGGAAGGTTATACCTTGTACCAGGTCATAGGCCCGGACATGGCTCCGCCATCGACTCAGGAGATGATCCTTCTCTAGCGTTGCACACTTTTCAACAAAATTATAATACCCTCTGCAAAGATAACAAGACGCTTCTACCAAATATACTTTTATTTTTCTAATAGGTTGTTTTGGTGGCTGCTTGGCCAATCCGTCCCCTATTGAGCATTAAATAAAAATTTTGAAGGGGCAGCGGATGCATCATTTGAACTTGTTCCAAAATCCAGAACCTGGTCGTGCTCCCACCAAACGACCAATATTCGGATAGAATTTCCGCAACGAGTGCATGAAGGCTGGAAGGTTGATTTCTCAATACTTCACATGCTGCAGCATAAGACAGTTCAGTCTGCTCGAAAACACAGTACACATTACATAATACACTGAACGGATCGTGTTGGGCATATGTCGAACTACAATGGCTGAGGAGTAGAGGACGAAAGTTTCTAGTCCTTCTACAAGGAACGTTAAAATTAACGCGTGTTAGTAAATGCTGGCTGTCTATATTCCCATAAATAAGATTAAATAAAAACATGACACCCAGCATCGTTCTACGGTATGTTAATGATGGAAAGTTGATTAGTAAAGGTCTACTACGATAAGAGGGGAGGTAAAGATTTGCATCCCAATTAAGTCCCCTAAGAGCGAAAGTAAGGAAGTTTTTTTGTACAAATTCAATGTGGTCTTGGTGTACTCCATATGAGGACTCCAGGCACACGATCCATACTCAAGAATCGGACGGACCAGTGATGTATATAACGTTTTAGTTATGTACGGGTCATTAAATTCTTTTGACCATCTTTTAATAAAACCAAGCACACCCATAGCTTCATTAACCATAGTAGATATATGGTTAACCTGAGTTAATCGTTCTAAGGCGTTTGCATAGAGAAAGAACATAGCCTGGTGAGGACTAGATCGGTAAAAAGACATGAGATATCGACCATTTCCTGATCAGTGTTCGCATAAAAGTTCTTAAACGTAAGCAGTGGGGGAAAAGATACATGTTTACGCTTGGTGTTTACAAAATGTTTACAAAACTGCTTCGGATCCTGAGTAAACTGTATCCTGCAGCGGCGAATATAACTCCTATAACATTCTGCGTTATGCACGGTGAAATTGGACCGAGCTACTAAGTATTTTGAATAAGTAACTGTACAGCCAGATAATGTATGTTTATTTAAAAGTCTACTCATACTATTCTTTAAATTTATAAGGTGCCTTGTATACCAAAGCGGATTCGTTGAAGCGGACGGATATTTCCACGGCACGCAAGCGTCGAAAAATATGCTTTAAGTGTAATAAGTGTAATTATATCCTCACATGCCAATAAATCAGAACAATCAAGACTCCCACGCAGGGACGTCGTGGTGGGAGTTAAGCTGTAAAGACGGTGAATTTTCAACATTTGACCACATAAGTTGTGGGATATTAAAGTCACCCAGAGCTATAACCATCAGACAGACGATCGAAAACCAAACGAATAGCGGACAAATGTTGCCAGTATGTTGGCGGTTCCGACAAAGGTGGTAGCATACAAAGATTGATCGGACAAAGTGATTTTGATGCAAAGGAATTCAATGTCACCAAACTCTTGTGATTAAACCCCTTCAGAAGCGAGTTTGGAGTCTACAGAGATTAACGCTTCTCCACCCCTTCGCAGAGTTATATCACATCTAAAAGTGGTGTACTTATTAGAAAAAACTTCGGAGCTTAAGATCTCCGGCTTTAACCAAGTTTTTGTAAATACAATAATGTGAGATGCAAAGAAAGAACTATCAGAATACAGTTTGGGATGTTTACTACGTAATCCTCTTGTGTTCTGATAGGTAAGTGTTAGAGAAGACATTAGTTTTTTGAGGCTGAGAAAAATGAGGTGGATGTGTGAGTTTTACTCCCACAGGTTTGGTAATTTTTTTCTTCACCGTACTTGGCTGATGTTCTTGGACGAAAATGTTCTCTGGCCAAAAGCTGGCGGAACAAATCATCTTGAACATCTGCAAGGGCACACGTATTTTGAAAGATGACGTGTTCCTGATGTATGAAAATTAAAATTTTGTAATGTCCACCACGTATATGTCGATTTTTTTGTTTTGGGTTTGATGTAAGCCGAGATATTAATCTCCGAAGTATCAGGGGCAAGCCGGAAAACAAAAATGAGTTTCGATGGTGGGATCACCTGCAAGGGTTTTGGTGCCGCCGCAACTAATACTACGGCATCAGTACGTACCGGGGGTCCGGACGGTTGATTACCCTGTTTGGTGACTGTTACGGGGGATTGAATTATTGAGTCTAGGATCAACTGAACGATGCCACAGAGGACATATCTTACAATTGCTCATTAATTCTGAGATATTCGGAAGCCGAATTTTTCTCCGGTCCGGCACTTGGGGTGGCCAGAGATAAGCGGCTGCATAGTTGTCGGCTGAGCAGGCTGAAGATTATTCGCCACAAGCACATAACTAAAAGATCGTGTATCGAGCGCACAGAGTTGGTCATTGATTTTTCGAAAACCACTAATCAAATCCGTGAATCCGCTTTTAGTCTGCCTCATGAACGATCTCATTTCGTCCTGAACAGCACGACAACCGTCATAGCAAAAGTGGAGGCCAGACCTACGTGAAATTGCATCCGAAACTGAGGCCGTGAACCCGACACACTTAGCGTGTAAAACGTTTTCACAAAGCCAGCAGTGGATGGCAGGCTGGGAAGACGAGATGGTCTTATTACAAGACTTCAACGCACAGACTAATTTAAATTCCATAATTATTAAAAATTAAATAATTAATTTATTAAAAATTATTAAAAATTCAATAATTAATTTATTAATATTATTGATGAACCTTGTACCACTGTACCAGGGAAACAAAAGGGAGAGATGAAAGAGAGCAGTTAGTGCGAGTTAGTAAAATGCAAAGAATAGAGATAAGAATCTCTATTGAGCGAGAATAGGAGCAATAGAGTAGAAGCAACACCGTATGAGATGAAGAAGCAGAGCAGGGCTATGTTTGAAAGGAAAATTAATCAAATTATTATTTTTACTCCAAATATATCACTGCACACGCGAAGCGATTAGGATCTAATAATTGCAATTTGTTTATTTTTTTTTATGTGAATAGAAATAAACATCGATTGTTTATGGAAAGCTTATTAAAAATTTTATGAAAACGCTGTGCTCACAAAAAAACACGTCCGACCGCTTTGAGATAAAGAGAGGAAGTTGAACTAGTTGGAGGCTTGGCAGTAGATGATCAGGAGCTTTCGTCGAGGTCGGAGGTGCAGAAATCCAGGCTATGAAAGACACAGGGGCAACGGGCAAAAGGTAGCCCAGAAATCGCCGGAGACACGGACGATATTCCAGACAAGCCTAAGCTTCGGTGATAAAGAAAAGAGACTACACCTCCTGATGATGCCAGGCATGGGAGATAGTGTGATGCTAGGATGGGACTTTCTAGGATGGTATTTTCTGAGAAAGGCTGCTCAATCGTAACACAGCACATGATAACCATTAAGGTCGACATCCAATAAAACAAAGGTATTATCCTAAAAACACCAAAATACAAGAGGAGATAAAAGCGAACGATGCGTACCAGCAGCTTAAGGAGGCACGTTTTTTTTGCAGCCTCGACCTACAGGTCGTCTATAGTAGGGACTATAGTATAGTATAGTATAGTATTATCTTTAGTCGGGAAGCACAAAGTATACCGCCTTCACAGTACCAGGAAAAGGTCTGTACCTCAAGGAAGGTTATACCTTGTACCAGGTCATAGGCCCGGACATGGCTCCGCCATCGACTCAGGAGATGATCCTTCTCTAGCGTTGCACACTTTTCAACAAAATTATAATACCCTCTGCAACGATAACAAGACGCTTCTACCAAATATACTTTTATTTTTCTAATAGGTTGTTTTGGTGGCTGCTTGGCCAATCTGTCCCCTATTGAGTATTAAATAAAAATTTTGAAGGGGCAGCAGATGCATCATTTGAACTTGTTCCAAAATCCAGAATCTGGTCGTGCTCCCACCAAACGACCAATATTCGGATAGAATTTCCGCAACGAGTGCATGAAGGCTGGAAGGTTGATTTCTCAATACTTCACATGCTGTAGCATAAGACAGTTCAGTCTGCTCGAAAACACAGTACACCGCCGATTCCCGTAATAGGCCACTACTTCCAGAAACCCAGCTGAATCGAGTATTCTGGGCCATGGGGAGGCAGTAACCTAACTGCATTTGCCGGCCAGTATGTTGGTGTGCCGTTGTGTGGTGAGAGCAATAAAGAGCTACTTTCCTTTTGGAAAACTGCATAAACTCATCTTCAGCTATTGTGAAGTGACGGGGCTAGTGTAAGTTGGTTGCCAGTATTTAGTTGTATATTTATAGATGTGGCCCGTATGTAGTTTTTTTAAGCAAATAGTTTTTTTTTATGATAGTGGTGCTTAATACAGCTTCTGATTACAATTCCTGTTCAGGTATGTTTCTGAAAGCAGCACTACGTCGAGAAGAAGTCCTCAGGGTTTGATCTAAAAGCTGCAAGCTGTTTATTTTGGAAGCGGGCAGTAATTCCTCTCCGGTGGATGCGACTTATCGCAGTTGCCGCATTTTTTCGAGTTGCAATCATCTTTGGTCGCTGGGCTGTGTACGAAGTCATTAAGCTCTCCACACACTACACACATGGCAGTTCGCACATTATACCGGGCCATTGCTTTTGAGGTGTTCCGCAACTGGGTCCCTTTCCTTGTAGCGTCTTTATTATCTCTGCAGGCGCACGTCGGACTTAAGTTGAACGCCTTGCTGCTTTTTAGCTGATACGTGTAAAAGTTCTTATTCTCTGTGAGATAATTCGTTAATACTCTGTAATCTTCAGCCTTCATTTGAACTTTTGTTTCCTGAACGTTGCCCTTTGCAAAGGATATTCTGTGAAAGTTTTCCTTGCCAATAAGCTCAATAATTTTGTTGACAAGAGCATTGGAACATTGGAAACGTAAGAAAAGTACGCATTGTTTCTTTGTATTCTCGTCTTTCTCACGTTGATGTTGTGTCTGAACGTCGTTTTGACTCATTGTAATCGAGGTTGAGTTAATTAAGGGTTTAGTTGTTAGGTTTAATATTATTTGATTGACTAATCATTATAAAAATTCGCGATTTTATCGCAGAAAGCGTTTGTTAATGCAGTCAATGCACTTTTATGATTTTATTATACACCTTTGTTTTTTGTTTTGTTTCCGGCGACCAGAGCTATCACCATCAGACAGACGATCGAAAACCAAACGAATAGCGGACAAATGTTGCCAGTATGTTGGCGGTTCGGACAAAGGTGGTAACGAACAGGTAACATACAAAGATTGATCGGACAAAGTGATCAAAATCACAAACTCTTGTGATTTTACCTCTTCAGAAGCGAGTTTGGAGTTTACAGAGATTAACACTTCTCCACCCCTTCGCAGAGTTCTATCACATCTAAAAGTGGTGTACCTACTAGAAAAAACTTCGGAACTTACGATCTCCGGCTTTAACTAAGTTTTGTGTGAATACAATAATGTGAGATGCAAAGAAAGAACTATCAGAATACAGTTTGGGAAGTTTATTACGTAACCCTCTAGGTATCTGATAGGTAAGTGTGAGTGAAGACATTTGTTTTTTAAAACTATGGAATATAAGGTGGAAGGTTGGTCAGTGGCCGTAACATATGGGAGTTTTTCACCCACAGGTTTGGTTATTTTTTTTTTCACCGTTCTTGGCTGATGTTCTTGGACGAAAATGTTCTCTGGCCAAAAGCTGTCGGGACAAATCGTCTTGAACATCTGCAAGGGCACACGTATTTTGAAAGATGACGTGTTCCTGATGTATGAAAATTAAAATTTTGTAATGTCCACCACCTTTATGTCGATATTTATACCCTTGCAGAGGGTATTAAAATTTTGGTCAAAAGTGTGCAACGCAGTGAAGGAGACATCTCCGACCCTATAAAGTATATATATTCTTGATCAGGATCACCTCCTGAGTCGATATAAGCATGTCCGCCTGTCCGTCTGTCGTCTGTCGGTTTCTCCGCAAACTAGTCTCTCAGTTTTGGAGCTATCGAGTTGAAACTTTGCACACATCCGTTTTTTCCTTGCAGGTAGTACATAAGTCGGAACGGCCGGGATCGGCCGACTATATCCTATAGCTGTCATAGAACGATCGGAATTGGCATAACTTTGGTGTTTTTTAAGTTACAAAGATGGGACTTGGTACAGATTACTCTTTGGGCAAAATAATTCAATATGCCAAATTTCATAAGGATCGGCCGACTATATACGATCCGCTATATACCTAATAATATAAGATGCGTGGCGCCACCTAGCGGACTCCGACTCAACTGCAAGGGTATATCAACTTCGGCTTCGCCCGTCGTTAGCTTTCCTTTCCGGTTTTTGTTTTGGCTTCGATGTAAGCCGAGATATTAATCTCAGAAGTATCAGGGGCAAGGCGGGAAACAAAAATGAGTTTCGATGGTGGGATCACCTGCAAGGGTTTTGGTGCCGCCGTAACTAATGCCATAGCATCAGTACGTACCGGGGGTCCGGACGGTTTATTACCCTGTTTGGTGACTGTTACGGGGGTTTGAATTATTGGGTCTAGGATCACTTGAAGCGATGCCACAGAGGACATATCTTACAATTGCCAATTAATTCTTAGATAATCGGAAGCCGAATTTTTCTCAGGTCCGGCCCTTGGGGTGGCAAGAGATAAGCGGCTGCACAGTTGTCGGCTGAGCAGGCTGAAGATTATTCGCCACAAGCACATAACTAAAAGAGGATTTCTTACGCTTTGGAGACTCTTTTAGTAGTTGAAGACTACTAAACTGTGTATCGAGCGCACAGAGTTGGTCATTGATTTTTCGAAAACCACTAATCAAATCCGTGAATCCGCTTTTAGTCTGCCTCATGAACGATCTCATTTCGTCCTGAACAGCACGACAACCGTCATAGCAAAAGTGGAGGCCAGACCTACGTGAGATTGCATCCGAAACACTAAGCGGGTAAAACGTTTTCACAAAGCCAGCAGTGGATGGTAGGCTGGGAAGACGAGATGGTCTTATTACAAGACTTCAACGCACAGACTAATTTAAATTCCATAATTATTAAAAATTAAATAATTAATTTATTAAAAATTATTAAAAATTAAATAATTTATTTATTAAAAATTATTAAAAATTCAATAATTAATTTATTAATATTATTGATGAACGTTGTACCACTGTACCAGGGAAACAAAAGGGGGAGATGGAAGAGAGCAGTTAGTGCGAGTTAGTAAAATGCAAAAAATCTCTAAAATGCAGTAAATCTCTATTGAGCGAGAATAGGAGCAATAGAGTAGAAGCAACACCGTAAGTGATGAAGAAGCAGAGCAGGGCTATGTTTGAAAGGAAAATTAATCAAATTATTATTTTTACTCCAAATATATCACTGCACACGCGAAGCGATTAGGATCTAATAATTGCAATTTGTTTATTTTTTTTATGTGAATAGAAATAAACATCGATTGTTTATGGAAAGCTTATTAAAAATTTTATGAAAACGCTGTGCTCACAAAAAAACACGTCCGTCCGCTTTGAGATAAAGAGAGGAAGTTGAACTAGTTGGAGTTCCAAACTAGTTGGAGGCTTGGCAGTAGATGATCAGGAGCTTTTGTAGAGGTCGGAAGTGCAGAAATCCAGGCTATGAAAGACACAGAGGCAACGGGTAAAAGGTAGCCCAGAAATCGCCGGAGACACGGACGATATTCCAGACAAGCCTAAGCTTCGGTGATAAAGAAAAGAGACTACACCTCCTGATGATGCCAGGCATGGGAGATAGTTTGATGCTAGGATGGGACTTTCTAGGATGGTATTTTCTGAGAAAGGCTGCTCAATCGTAACACAGCACATGATAACCATTAAGGTCGACATCCAATAAAACAAAGGTATTATCCTAAAAACACCAAAATACAAGAGGAGATAAAAGCGAACGATGCGTACCAGCAGCTTAAGGAGGCACGTTTTTTTGCAGCCTCGACCTACAGGTCGTCTATAGTAGGGACTATAGTATAGTATAGTAAAGTACTATCTTTAGTCGGGAAGCACAAAGTATACCGCCTTCACAGTACCAGGAAAAGGTCTGTACCTCAAGGAAGGTTATACCTTGTACCAGGTCATAGGCCCGGACATGGCTCCGCCATCGACTCAGGAGATGATCCTTCTCTAGCGTTGCACACTTTTCAACAAAATTATAATACCCTCTGCAAAGATAACAAGACGCTTCTACCAAATATACTTTTATTTTTCTAATAGGTTGTTTTGGTGGCTGCTTGGCCAATCCGTCCCCTATTGAGCATTAAATAAAAATTTTGAAGGGGCAGCGGATGCATCATTTGAACTTGTTCCAAAATCCAGAACCTGGTCGTGCTTCCACCAAACGACCAATATTCGGATAGAATTTCCGCAACGAGTGCATGAAGGCTGAAAGGTTGATTTCTCAATACTTCACATGCTGCAGCGTAAGACAGTTCAGTCTGCTCGAAAACACAGTACACCGCCGATTCCCGTAATAGGCCACCACTTCCGGAAACCCAGCTGAATCAAGTATTCTGGGCCATGGGGAGGCAGTAACCTAACTGCATTTGCCGGCCAGTATGTTGGTGTGCCGTGGTGTGGTGAGAGCAATAAAGAGCTACTTTCCTTTTAGAAAACTGCATAAACTCATCTTCAGCTATTGTAAGTTGACGGGGCTAGTGTAAGTTGGTTGCCAGTATTTAGTTGTATATTTATAGATGTGGCCCGTATGTAGTTTTTTTAAGCAAATAGTTTTTTTTATGATAGTGGTGCTTAATACAGCTTCTGATTACAATTCCTGTTCAGGTATGTTTCTGAAAGCAGCACTACGTCGAGAAGAAGTCCTCAGGGTTTGATCTAAAAGCTGCAAGCTGTTTATTTTGGAAGCGGGCAGTAATTCCTCTCCGGTGGATGCGACTTATCGCAGTTGCCGCATTTTTTCGAGTTGCAATCATCTTTGGTCGCTGGGCTGTGTGCGAAGTCATTAAGCTCTCCACACACTACACACATGGCAGTTCGCACATTATACCGGGCCATTGCTTTTGAGGTGTTCCGCAACTGTAATTCTGCGGTGCAGTAGGAACTGAAGATTGTATATAGGGTGCACTTTGTTTTTCTTCAGGGGCATATTTTCTGGTTCGAGCTCCACCTAAAAAGCGCGGCTGCTGCTTTCTATCCCTGTTAACGATACTAAAGACTGTCTTAGAGCTATATCCCTTTCCTTGTAGCGTCTTTGTTATCTCTGCAGGCGTACGTCGGACTCTATGTTCTTAAGTTGAACGCCTTGCTGCTTTTTAGCTGATACGTGTAAAAGTTCTTATTCTCTGTGAGATAATTCGTTAATACTCTGTAATCTTCAGCCTTCATTTGAACTTTTGTTTCCGGAACGTTGCCCTTTGCAAAGGATATTCTGTGAAAGTTTTCCTTGCCAATAAGCTCAATAATTTTGTTGACAAGAGCATTGGAACATTGGAAACGTAAGAAAAGTACGCATTGTTTCTTTGTATTCTCGTCTTTCTCACGTTGATGTTGTGTCTGAACGTCGTTTTGACTCCTTGTAATCGAGGTTGAGTTAATTAAGGGTTTAGTTGTTAGGTTTAATATTATTTGATTGACTAATCATTATAAAAATTCGCGATTTCATCGCAGAAAGCGATTAAATTTTCGCGTTATAGTATTTTTTTTGTTAATGTAGTCACTGCACTTTTATGATTTTATTATACACCTGTTTTTCTTGTTTTGTTTCCGTAGAGCAGTGTAAGTGGTGTAAAGTGGATCTCGAGAAAGTTAATAAAACAGTAAAATTCACATTCTGATCGGACAACTATATACGATCCGATTTGTATATCTAAGCTGCTACTTAATTGAATGGTATATCAACTTCGGCACCGCCCAAAGTTAGCTTTCCTTTCTTGTTTTTAAACTTGGTTACGCCTCCTGCCACGATCGTTTGTCTTCACAGCCGTCAGTATGCCACTTATTATTCTCTGCTAGCACTCTATCACATGAAGGATAATTTTATTTATTTATAAAAGCTTTCGACACTTGCTTTTAAAAGCTTTCGGTTAAACGGTTCAGTTCAGGTGGTGAAACTTAAATCCTATGAACAAGCTAATTACATAACTAAGAGTGGCATTACTAGGAACAACCAAAGCTTCCAAAAGCTTTAATGCCCTTGGTAAATGCTCTTGGTACGATTGGCAAGCAACGTCTAGACATTTCTTTGTATGATGCAGACAAATTTTCCAGATTTCATAAGTATTTGCTATCCATTTTACATTCGATCATTATTTAGTTGGGTGAAGATTTGCGATATTTTTTGAGCAGCCAGTTGTGAGTAATAGCCTATTCAACTTGAACTTCCTTAACTTTTCTTGCACTTTCCTGATTTACCACAGTGACGGGATTTCTTGATAATGTAACGTCGGCGAAAGGTCGACCGTGGTGGCAACCCGAGAGGGGCGACCTGGGTGAAGCAGCCTACGTGGCAGCCCTATTGCTTAGTAGGACCCTATTTCGCATTTCATGGGGGGTTCTGACGATCTGGCAACAAGCTTAAAGCGTAGGTTAGAAAACCGCGTGGTAGCAGCATTCTTTGGTATTTCAAACATTGAAGGGGAAAGATCAGCCGATTAGTGAAAGGCGAGAAATTTAAAGAAGTGCTGTAACGAAATTTTACCCGATGAGGGATCATGGCGTTTGAGGAGCTGACACAGGACTGGCAATAATTAAAAGGCCACAAGCGGCCATTTGCCGGCGTACGCGGAGTTATGTTGAGGCAGGTCGCGGATCGCAGAACCGAGGTGAGTCATGAGGTTAGGTGATGGTCGTGTGAGCCTGACGTAGATGTTTTCGATTCATTAGGTCAGGGGTCTTGGCGTACAAGCTAGATCCTTAATGGCAGCGAGGCGTGGTTTGAGCGACGCGCGCAGAGGAGGCAGAGAGCGGTGGCGTTCGGCCAGGAGAAGCAGAGCGAGTCTCAGGAGCGGAGCGAATCTCGCTATTAGGCCGCCCGTGCGGCGTGGCGGAGAAGGGACGTCGACTAGTTTGGAGCTAAGAGCAGAGTAAGCTCGACTGGAGCTGAAGTAGTGGCAAGCAGCCGGAGCGTTCGCGACGCTTTAAGGGGCGCTCCGCTGTGGATTCCGATTGGGTAGGCGCCATCCTTTAGGAGCGAAAGCGAGAACAGAGCGCTTGCGGCGCTTTCAAGGAGCGCTCCGTTGTTCAAAGAAGTAACCGTGGAGTAGTCGACGGTCGTAGGACAGGAAGCGGGGACGGGGCGCTTGCAGCGCTTTCAGAAACCACTCCGTTGTTCAAGGGAGCTGAGGGATTCATCCGACTGATGGCCTAACGATGCCGAGAACCGGAAAGAGGAAGTAGTGTCCGGAGACTTCGGGCTGGAGCATGGTTGCTGGATGAGTGTTTTCTGTTGGCTTTGTTAACGGGATAGGCGAGAGTACTCCCGATATGTATATTTTCTTTTCCAGCCTCGAGCAGTGGAAGCGAGTAATCTTTAACCCATGCCAAGCCAGCTGAAGTGATGCGGACTTTTCAAATCAATACTTTTTCGCGTTCTCCGAATTCCAGCCCAAGAGGTTTCACCAGTTTATGATTCCCGAGGCAGCATCAAGGGGAGAGAAGGGGGTGTTTCAGAACCCGCCCATTAGACGACGAGATCTGGCAGGACACCACGTGCAACCCTTTCTCTCATCCGATATCTCAAACGATGCCACCTCAACACTGCAACTATTCGTTACAATAAACAATCAACGTAAGCCATTTGGCTTCTCCTTTTTTCCTCCTTTTTTTTACCTCCATCGGTGCAACCGCGGTGGTTCACTTTTTGTAGTAATCAACTATCCTACGTTTACTATCTACCTTGTGTATTAGCACAACGCCACACCCATTTCTTTCTAGTCAAGTTCATTTAATTTTAAAGTTAGCTGATCAAGCGGCTTCATTACTTCCAAAAAGTAAGAGACAATTGCCTAAAATAGTATGCTAAACTTAAAAGATGTCTATCTCATTTGTGTGACTAAGGCTAGTTTGGGAAGTGCTTGGATTTTTCGATGATTGAGTTTAAGTTCGCCCTCCTTTCATGAAATCCTAAGTAGTCTATCTCAGTGCGCAGAAACAATAGAATAAATAAATACGTCGTCGATATAGACTGAATATTAATAAATTACATCCCCTTAGTCCGAACAGCATGTTTTTGAGTCCAAACAGCATGGCTAAAAGTTCATATTGACTATTTGGGGTCCCGATGCAGTTCTTCAACACAATTAGAGTGAATAGGCTAATAAATCAGGATGAATAGGCTGATAAAAACTAATGGCCATATTTAGGCTTAGAACAATATGGAGTGATATTAATGGTAAGAGGAATCTGAAACGGTACTTGCATTGAGTTCTCGATAATCTATACATAACCTATTACGGCCATCTTTCTTTTTCACTAGTAACATTGGGCTAGAGAAGGGAGAACTACTCAGTAGAATCATCTTGACTTCTAGCATATACTGAATTTTCTTTCTTACCATTTATTTCTCGCTTTCGTTAAGG
Source organism: Drosophila pandora (assembly GCA_021223865.1). Lineage (NCBI taxonomy): Eukaryota > Metazoa > Arthropoda > Insecta > Diptera > Drosophilidae > Drosophila > Drosophila pandora. The sequence goes on along the minus strand of JAJJHT010009452.1, from coordinate 10,535 downwards.
CAATACGATCGCCTCTGAACGGACTTTTTTTCTTATTGGAATGCCATCTAAAAAAAAAATTTAATTATTTGGCCAGTATTTCGTTTAGTTTTGACTTATCAATATCAGTTAAATCTTTATTTACATTGCTTTTACAATATATCTTATTTAAATTTTTATCGTCATTTACCGATAAGACATTTCTTTCTTACCATTTATTTCTCGCTTTCGTTTAGGCAATACGATCGCCTCTGAACGGAATTTTTTTCTTATTGGAATGCCATCTAAAAAAAAATTAAATTTTTTGGCCAGTATTTCGTTTAGTTTTGACTTATCAATATCAGTTAAATCTTTATTTACATTGCTTTTACAATATATCTTATTTAAATTTTTATCGTCATTTACCGATAAGACAGTTTTAGTTCTGTTGATATGGAATCTGCCTCCTTGTAATTTTACTTAAAATACTAGTTAAAATATAGCTTATCTAAAATGCATATATTATTTGAGGCATTTATAATCTATTTATATGAATTTCATCTCCAAGAATAAACCTATATACATATGGATGCTCACATAGTATCATGGTAGCCCCAAGTGTCTTTAAAAAAAGCCATTTTTTGTAATATCTGATGGTTCAGTTATATGGCAGCTATAGGATTATATTCTATACTGGCCTATACCAACTAGTTCCCTTAGCTGTCATATAACTGAATGTTCGGAATGGTCATAACTTGGTTGTTTTTTTGGCTAAAAGATTGGGACTTAATAGACATTCTATTTTGGGCAAACTTATCTGATCTCTCAAATTTTATAAGGATCGTCAACTATATACGATCCGATATATGTATACATAATAATATAAGTTAGCTTTCTTTTATGGTTATAAAAGGTTTGGCCAGATTTACTAGTCACAATTTATACAAGCAAAAATGTAGCATCGCGGAATCCATCTTCAGACGGTCCTTTTTTTTGTTATTCATGCACATTTGTCAGTCAAACGAAATTTTGGATGATGACCTGACACTTATAGATGACAAGGTGTTAAATATATTAACAGTAACGAAATTCTGACAGGCGTATCCTCTTTGTAAAACGCCTAGGATTTGATAATTTTTGTTAAAAAACGGCATGTCAACGAAAATGGCAAAATCGATTTGGAAGCACTTTAAAAAAACATTCAAACAGTGTTTTGTAAAGTAATGGGGCTTAAATGTCAGTTGCAATACAAACGCAATATGCTATAACCAAATTGATTTTTGTTTTTAAGAGTAAGTGTTTAGAATAACTAATTTTTTTGTTTCGACGAACAAATTTTTATATATTTTTGCGAGTTTTGGGAGCCGAGAGAGCCACTACTAGATCACAATTGGAATCAGCGCTGTAGCCAAAAAAAGACAAGATTGTAATACATGGGTATATGTATAATCATTAAAAAATTAATTGTTCCTTTTTACTCCTAAGCAGAAAGTGAATCAAGTCAGGTCACACATTTTTCAAGACCGACAGAATTTATCATGTCGGAATGTAGCCGGTCTGACAAAGCTGGACTGTTAGATGTTTTTACAAAAACCAACAGGATGCACCTCCCCGCAGAGGTTTTCGATCTTATGAATTCAATATGTCTGATGATTTTATACAGATATGGGGATTTGTGTGTCCCTTTTCTATCAAGGTTTTGCATTACAGTTAAACTTTTCGAATTTTACAAAACTAAAATATATTTTTTAACAATTAGAAATTTAAACTAACATCGTCTAAAATATTTTGGTAACACAACAAAAATCAGACATCCAAATTTTATTTAACTAACTGAATCGAGATTTTTCAAATACCTTTAATCCAAATAATAACACGAAATTCATTAATTTTACAACGTTATAATATTGTTTATTTATGGGCGCATATGAAATGAGTGAGACAAAAGCTTCAATTTATGATGGGCTGAGATAAAGGACAAGAGTGAGCCCGCATTAGAACATGGGCTGCGAAAGCTCGATAGCTAAGATATTATATTTTAGTGAAATAATGATCTTCTAGTGCATCTACTTCTCCCCAAAGGTCACTTCATAATGTGAGCTGAGGCCACGAATGGCCTTTTCTCCTCGTGTGAACCGCCCCACATACCTACAACCCGGGTTCATTCAATTCTAGACGGGTTTTCTGCAACAACGGTTGGGCAACTGAATGCTGAATTTTCCCAACACACAGCAGGTTATATAATAGACTGGCTCCGATAATCAAATTAGACAACTCTACGTCTTCCCATATGAGCGTAGGCGCCCATGATCACTCTGCATTGCTCCAAAAGTTCAGTCATCGACTCCCAAGTAATACCCGAGGCATTTTGACCTCTCACTTGGCCTAAGTAGCTGGGTCAAACCCTTGAAGGAGCACTTGGACGCTGCTGGCGATGTGAATTGTCATCCCCAAATTTTAGCCTTAAATCGAGTGCAGCAGCAGGTCACGACATTCGAAATCTGTTCATATGTAAACAAATCAAGAAGAAAAGACATAAGTGTAAAGAACCTATCCGTGTTATTGTTATCCGTGTATCCGTGGAAATTCGGTGAACCGATCCAATACCCTCTGTGAGCTAGCCGCGGCAATTGTTGGGAGCAGAAAGTAACAAAACAGTTCTGTTGGGCTAAGCAGCCACCAGATAGGCTAATTAGAATATTTATAATTTGTTTATCTGCAGCGGCATTTAATCTTCTCTTTTTTCTCCCACATTCGCATGCACTTTGTTGTCATTTTGTAGCGCATGCGCTTTTGGGAGCTTTGGAAGAGCTTCTGCACCAAAGCGGTTCTTCTTCTTGTTATATTTTGGGAGTTGTTATTGACGGACGCTTTTTGTTTTATTGCGCGGAATTAGCTCTCAATAAATTGAATATAAAAAAATTGAATCTCGTCTTATTAACTCGGTCGCTATCAAAACGCTGATTGCTCAACAAGTTCGTTACAGCATATCAGCCTGATTATGAGTGACACTTTCTATTTTCTATTGTAGACTGGAGTGACCCAATTTAAAATTGTCATTAAAAAGGTTTCTCATCTATTTTATAGCGTAAGCTGGTAGCGGTTTTAACATTTAATAGATGATTCAGTCTAAGCCCAAAGATTGAAATGAGATCCCTGTGGTATGATTATAATTTTAGCGCACTTATTAAGAACGTGGCAGCTGCATTTGGTTTAAAGACGTTGCATCGCTGTTAGACCAACGCTCATCTTAGGCTCTCATCGGCGTTTCAGCTGGAATCGGTGGCTTTAAATTGGTATGAGCTTTCCGGGGTAGGTTGTACCTTTGTTAATAACTGAGCTGATGTACGTTTTGTATTTTAGCTCACCCCACACAGCAATAGTATTATCTTCTCCATATTTCATTTGCTCCTGCGCAACTTTACTAATAACGTCCATAACACCAATCAAAAGAGAAACACTAAATGTGAAGAATGTCACCAAGAATACCAAAAATCCAAAGAATATTATAAGAGCGCACTATTCTTCGACAATAGGATAGAACGAAAAAAACACGCAAAATTAAGGACGAAAACTCAATCAACCGTCCATATAAGTGCAAATTATTCCAAAAGAAGACCCTTAAAATAAGCTTAAAGCACTCTCCAAAACGAAATAAAAATCCAATAACAAAAAAACTTCCATTATCACTGTGGACGGCAGTCCACGAGATGACGACCTGCATGCCTTGGCATATTATAATAAATATTAATTTATTATTAAAATAAATTTTTTTATATATTCGCATTCTAATGCTAAATATGCGTCGATTGGTACCTCAACCGTGGCTGTTTGTCTGGTTGTCTGTTTGCACTATTTTTTTCTTGGCAATCCTGAAAAAAATTGGAGGTGTTTGTTACTATTATATGAGCAACTATTGTTCTACAACTTTTTAAAATACCTTAAGCTTACGTCAAAAAATTAAAAAAACGTTAATTAAAAAATTCATAACTTTACAATCAAGAAAGATATTAAAACGTGCTTCAAGGGTTTTTTAAATATCTATTTCACTTTCTTTAAGACCAAACGTCTTAATAGTACAGGAAAAATACATTGAAAATAAATTAAAGAAAAAAAATTATTTTTCAAAATTTGCTTATTTGATTTTAATTATATTGCACGTGGAGATAGCCCTTGAGATGACGCAACTTTTGACATATCGCTTATATCTGGCAAAATTCTTTAACTTAAGATATAGTCCTATAAGTGGAGCCACCAATTTTGTGCAGCCACCTGTGAAGCTTGGTGTTAAGTGCACATACATACATATATGTACATTTTTTTGAGCTTGTGCAATAAACTATATGTGCAATAAACTTGAAAACAACAAGTAAATTCTTTTAACTTTTACTTTATTTGTCTATCGATCGACTATATCCTATAACTGCCAAATAACTGATTGATCGGAAATGACAGAACTTTGGTGTTTTTTAAGTTGGAGGGTTGGAACTTTCCAACTTACACGTTATATTTGGTCAAAATGACTTTAGTATGTTACTTAAGTATATATAATTGCTCGATCGGAAATGACACAACCTTGCTATTTTTAAAGATGCTTGGGGCTTTTCCAATATTCCAATAGAAGATTCCAATATTTTTATTAGAAATTTGTTTGATGGTGAAATTCTCATAAGGGTCGGAAAACTATATACGATCCTATATACATATTGTTGTCTTGCCTCATGCGGAGTTGCCTTAAACGGCTCCCCACACGCGTAGGTCCAAAGGAAAGGTTTTATTCTGGAAATGCTTAAATTAGCCTCACAATTCAGAATCTTAATCTAAATCTTACCGCAGTGTGCCCACCTACAATGCACAAAAAAATGAAAGGGCACTTTTTGGCGGCATTAACATTACCGAGATAAGTAGGGCCGTACTTCAAAGAGCCAAGAATCGGATAACTTAAAAATACTAGATTTTCCTACCAATACTGATTCCACCTATCGATTACAATGTTTGACCGTCGACATCCCCGACCCCGTGAAGGACCGCTTCACTCAAATCCAAAACTGCAAGTTTCGAGACGGGCCGCAACATTGTCCAAGATAGGCCATTATCGTCTGACGACTCCATCAGCTCATCTGTAGACCTCCTCCACGATACCCTTGCGCCACTCTCGTCTGGGCAAGGCAGGATCGCAGACGAAGACCATGTCGCCCTGGCGGATGGGCTCCGTTCTCCGGCACCATTTCTCGCGGCGCACACGCGTAAGCAGGTACTCCATGACCCACCTCCTCCAGAAACGGTCTCGCAGCATGCGGGCAATCCTGCACTGCTTTCGCGTAGAACCCTCCTTGGGCAGCTCCGCATCCAATCCAGGCGTATCCGGCAGGTTAGCTGCTCCCTTGAGCAGGTCGTTTAGCGTCAATGGCGCCTCTTGGTCCGCATTCACCGGCAAGTGGGTGAGCGGACGCGAGTTGACTATGTTCTCCGCTTTTATCATGGTCCCTCGACGCGACTTCCTTCAGGGGTGGCGCAGCACACGCTTGACGCACTGCACCATCCGCTACCACACTCCACCCTCAGACGGGTTGGATGGGCAATTAAACACCCATTCAATACTCCTGCTGGATAACTCACTCTGTATCCTCTCCGTCTCGAACACATCTCCAAATCGTCTGGCCTCCCTGTCAGCACCCACGAAGTTCTTGCCGTTGTCACTCCGCAGTTTTCGTATTGGCCCTCTACGGCAGACGAAGTTCCTGATCGCTATGCAGGAATCCGTTGACAGGTCATGCACCAGCTCCAAGTGAATCGCCCTCTTTGTCAAGCACGTGAACAGGGCGACCCAACGCTTCTCTCTGTGACGGACAACAGTCACCAGCAGTGGCCCAAAGTAGTCCAGTCCAGTGTACTTGAATGGCCATCCTCCCGCTTCCAAGCGATCCTCTCACGAGGAGATGACCTCCTTCAGCAATCGTCTCATCTTCGTGACCCAGAATCTCGTCCGGATCTGAGCAATCGTCGCATCCACGTTTTGATGTTTCATCTGGTTGTGGCCAGAGTGCCTTACTACCATCTCCATAAAACTGTGCCTGTGTGACAGTATCACAGGCCTCCTCGCACTGTACGGCATGAACAGCGCGGCATCAACTCTGCTATAGACTCGCAGAAGTCCATTTTCGTCCACGTAAGGCGCCAGACCTCAAATCTCGCTCGAGTTGGCGACGTCCTTTTCGCGTTCCGCCGACCACATCTCGTCGGGAAACGATTCTAGTTGGGCCTGCCTGACTAACAGGTTCTCCGCGGCCCACAGTGGGCGATTTGGTCCCGGTAGCGGCATTTAATTAATAACTTCTATACTAAAATATATGTTTTCAGCCGGTTTTTTTTCACTGATCAGAAAAAAATCATAGAATTTTTTAAGTTAAACAATTTTTAAAAATTTTTTATTTTTTTATTTTTTTTTTAAATATTTTTTTTTTTTTAAATTTAAAATTTTGTGTAACTTTTATTTTATTTAAACTTCAATTAACATATTTCATAAATAAACTTTATCTAAAAAAGGCTAGAATGTTATTCGGAATCATCAGAGACAGGCATATCCAGATGTTTTATAAGAAGCAAACTCTTAACATCATCATCCATAATAATTTTTTTTTGTAGAGAAAATTGCAGACCCATTTGACAATAACGTTATCAAGGGGTCGAAAGAAACTAATTAGGCATTTAACACATCTTCCATGGTATTTTTCCTGCAATTTTTTCTTGTATTCTCTCTCGTACATTTCGGAAGTCCTTGTTCCTGGCTTCAAGAGCTTCCTCGGACATCATATCAATTCGAAGGCAAAAATGGCTTATAATATCTGCTCCATGAATTAAAATTCTGTGAACAGAAGATGGCATATAAAACCAGGGATATGATTTTACAAACAGTTCGGCAGTTTCCAATGCGTAAGACCGGAATGCATCCGAATTTATTTCGTGGCAGCATGCTAGTGTTCGTAAGACTACACTGAATCGATGTATTAAATTATAGCATACTCCTGTTATATAATATGAGCAGCCAAATTTGGTTGTTCGAAAAACCTCCTTGCAGTTTTCCGTTATTTGTACTACTAGCAGTAGCAATTGGTGTATCTACCAGAAAATGCATCTCTTCCCTCAGCTTCTGCTCAATAATTCTTTTATTTTCATAGACAACATCTTTAAATCGCCACTTTTGAATCGGAATTCTGTATGTGCAAAACACACTCGAAAAACCTAATCCAGGCGTGAAGACTTGATAACCCATATTCAAAGAGGTTTTCATTAATAGACAAGCTCTTCACCAAATTCAGATCGTTCATATTCTTAGGAGTTGCCTTACATATTCCGCATTTTTGCGAAGAAGATCTCGATATAGCACTGAACGTTTTGCCATCAAGTATGGTCATATGGAATTGGTGATCAATTCTAAAGCCACTCAATAATGTTGGTAAAATATTTGAAATTTGGCTTTTAATAAAACAGTACCAAATACAAAGTTTTCCATGGCAGCAAACTTCTTCGTTGGGATGACTTCTGAGTGCCATACCATAAAAAGCACCCTTTTTGCTACTGACATTGTTCCTAAAAAGTACCATAGTTTGAAGGCTAGCAGGTAATAGCAGTTGATATTACACATTTACACACTTTCGGCTAATAAAAGAGTTAGACTGAATCCACTTGAATACGGTAAGTTCTACTCCACGAAAGACAGGTGTACGCTAATCCGGGCTAGTTGTTAATACACTGAATTACCACTACGTATTATGAGCTACACATTTATAGACCGGTCACAAACATTGACTTATTTTGTAATATATACCTTGAAGATAATAAAAAGCAAAACTTTTAACAAATTCACTAAAAATTGTAAATTTCCGAGGAACTCAAATTCAATGCGCGCAAAGAGAACAAATTGTGTAAAGCTCTTTGCAAAATCATATGGTATGTTTGACCGCTCACAGCATATGACCAGCTAATCGTAGAGCATTAAAAAAGCTTTTAAAAATCTAATCAAAGCATTTGCTTTCCATATGTGAACAAATATTAACGGTTTTTAAAATTGAAAATTTGAATTAAATGCCGCTACCGAGACCAAATCGCCCACTGTGCGGCCTCACACTCCGTTGCAGTGAGTCCATATTCCTCGAGCTCGCTTCTCTGTTTGCGGCACCGCCACGCAAACCTTAGGACCCAGGCTGTGGTCCTCACCAGGCGACTGAAGCTCGAGAATCTCTGGAACGGGATAACAAATTCATTCGATGCCACCAATGCGAACTCCTCCTCATCAGGTGCTTCCGGAACATGCTGGGTTCCCTCCTCAGGCGATGGCCAGCCGTTTGCTGGCTGCCTCAAAAATGCGGGACCGCTTAGCCACCGGGATTCCGGGCTCCACACTGTGCTCCTCCTTGACAGTGTTCATCATTCTGGTTCCAAGGACCGTTGCCTGCAGCTCCAGGCGTGGGATAGACATCGATCTCATTGGCGCACACTTCGTCTTTGCGCACACGAAGCTAACCAGCACGTTGCCATCCTCGTACGTGGCCCTCTAATAGGCCACCGCCGCGAATGCAGATTGACTTGCATCCACGAACACATGCAACTCAATGGTTCGAACTGCTCCACGCCCAAAATAGTGGCGAGGACATCGGAACTGTCCCACGGCGTCCATCTCTCTGCGCCAGGCAGCAAAGGCTCTGCCTATCTCCTCCGGCAGTGGTTCGTCTTACTGGATCTTCTGCCTCCAGATCTCCCGCAGCAACAGCTTTGCTGTGATCATCAGGCAGCATAGGAACCCCAATGGGTTGAACGTCGACATCAGCAGGCTCAAATACTCCCTCTTAGTAGGGACTCGATCTCCACTTAGAACGCTTTTTGGCACTCGATGGTACTCCACGTTGAATCTGAAGTCATCCGTTGCTACCTGCCAACGCATTCCGAGGATCTTCTGCTCAGCCTCACCCCATTCGACGCTCTTGACCTGTCCAGGTGGTCCCAACGCCGCTTCTACGATGGGTGAGCTGGATGAAAACTGGCATAATTCGAATCCAGCCTCCGCATGTATCTCCTTCACTCGGGTAGATACCGCAATAAATTCGCTTTCCGTAGCGAAACTGTCCACGTAGTCATCGACGTAATGGTGGTCGATGATGGCCTTGACCGCCCTCGGATCTGATTCCCGAAACTTCAGGGCATTCACCGTCTTCACGTAATGCGCAGTGCTCGGTGATCAGGCTGCTCCAAATGTCATTACGTTCATCTCGTACACATCTGGTTACCATCTCTCCAAAGGAATCGTTGGGAACATCGATCCTCGGGTCGGATCAGCACCTGGTGGAACATCTCCTTGATGTCACCGCAGACTCCGACTGCTCCTTCCCTGAAGTGGAAGAGCACGGCTGGCAAGGGCTTGTAGTGCTGAGGCCCCTTGTCCAGCGCCGAATTTAACGAGGTTCCTCCAAGCTTGGCTGCAGCATCAAACACAACCCGGACCTTACCGGGCTTGTTCGGGTTCTCGACACCAAAATGTGGCAAGTACCATAGCTTGTCGCTCTTCACCGCGGCCTCATCCGGCTGAAGCTTCCTTGCATATCCTTTGGACACGTAATCCTTGATGATCCGATCGTATTCCAGCGCCAACTGCCCGTTGCGCTCCAAATTCTTCTCGACGTTGATCAGCCGTCTGTGCGCCATCTCGTAGCTCCGTGGCAGCACAGCGCGGTCGCCCTTCCAGAGCAATCCCGTCTAGTAGCGACGCCCCTCTTTCACCGTGGTGTCTTCGAGGATCCTTTGGGCCCGCGCGTCGTCGCTGGCTGCAACCGGTGGCGCAAGCTTAAAACCAAAGCTTTCCATCTCGAAGTAGTCCTCCACCATCTTTTCCATCGTATCATCCATTCACACGGCTAGAAGGCAGGACCTCGGTGACGGCGTAGTTGAATGTCCACTTACCGGCCCAAACACAACCCATCCAAGCTCGGTTGCGGCCGCATACGTTCCCTCTCTGGCAAACCGCCTCGTCCTAAGTGGCAATCCCAAATGTCCATGGTCCAGTCCGATGAGCAACTTCGGCACCACGTTGCTGTAGGGCTTCATCGGCAGTCGCGAATCCTTATGCACGCCCTGGACATCTTGTATAATTAGATGTAGATAATAAGTGGAATTGTATGAAGTCTAGTATAAGTTAGTTTAGGGCGGAGCGGGAGCGCAAGTGAAGCTCTCACTTGCGCTCTCCCATGAATTCGCCCCGCTTCGCCGCACTAGATAAGCTAGGCTTAAGGTTTTGTTAATATGAATATAACCGAATTTATAACGTCGAAGAGTGCACGCATTTTCGTTTCGTTCGTTTTTCTCGCAATTTATTTAATTCTACAGCCACCGATTTTTCCTTTCGTTTTTCGCGACGAGATAAAATAATCTCGATAAACATTTTGGCGCCCCCGGGTGGACTGTAGTAAATAATTAAATATAAAAGCAACAAAAAATAGTGACAGTGACACATAAAATATATATAACAATATATAACATATATATATTCAAAAACAAAAAGAGTTGCTCGCGACGGTTGTGCCAGT
>JAJJHT010009387.1:0-22187 GCA_021223865.1 Drosophila pandora | reverse complement strand
CAATTTGTTTCTCCCTTCTCTCTCCATACAGTAAGGGTAAGAAATATTGGCCTGCCTATGAAGTCAAGTATTTTGTATTTTTATATAGGGTGCTCGCTACAGTTGCCACTAAATTATAGCAGACTATGATGCCTACGTCTGCACGGCAGCTTGAAGCATTGCAATGCCGAGATAGGTGTCCAAGTCCAAGGCACTTACTGCATAAATCCAGTCGCCTAACTTTGCCTAAATGATACTCAGGCGACAAGCTTGAAATCCTTGGGCAGGAATTTATTATGTAAGTATGGCCATCAGAGATCATGCATGCGAAAGAGTTTGTAATCACAAATGCAAAATTACCTGAATGAAGGAGTAGCAGGTCTCACGAAGGCAGGACCGCAACCGCTGAAGCTTCTCAACCCGACTTATAAATGGGTTTGTGTCCAAAATGGTCGATAACAGTGACGGCAATTCAAGCCACTTCGCATTACCTGCACTAAAAGTGGGAAGCAGCAGTGGCGGCAAAGCCTGGAAAGTGGTCCAGGATGAATCGTGCTTCCCTTGCCGCATCGTTGAAGTTGACAAACAGATCGCTTCTGAGTTCCGCAACATCCAACTCGGACAGCTTCTTGTGCGTGCTCTGGAAATCCGCGACGATGCGTTTCAATTCGCTAAGCCGCACATATATCATCGCCTCCGGAAATGTCTCCCCTGCTTTCAAGGAGGAGAGCAATCCTTCAAGATCCTTCAAACATAACTTCCTTCCAGGAGCGCCACACTTGAAAAACGGATTCATTTTCGCAACAAAAAATGTATTTTATTTCGTTGATTTATTGTAAGCTTACGACTCACTTGGCAACTGCTGTATAACGGGGTAATACATTTATGAGCGATTGTAGCACTATTCAATAAGCGGATATGCGTACGTATATATGTCAAAAGATGTTAATATTGCGCGCACAAATCATAAACCGAATAATGTTTTAATTTATTTTATATTCCAAGCCGCGCAGCTTGAATTTTTAATGAAAAATAATTCAACATATACTTTCCTAAGCACAATCACGTCACCAAATGTTAAGACACCGAGCGAGTTCCGGAGCTTTAATTAATGTTAGATTTATATTTTAAAAGACAGGCAAATAAGCTAAAAACAGTTATTTGATAAAAATGTTAATAATATAGATTACAAGAGTAATGTAAAACAAGAAAGGAAAGCTAACTTCGGGCGGAGCCGAAGTTGATATACCCTTGCAGTTCAGTCGCAGTCCGCTAGGTGGCGCCACGCATCTTATATTATTAGATATGTAGCGGATCGTATATAGTCGGCCGATTCTTATGAAATTTGGCATATTGAATTATTTTTCCCAAAATAGAATCTGTACCAAATCCCATCTTTCTAACTTAAAAAACACCAAAGTTATGCCAATTTCGATCGTTCTATGAGAGCTATAGGATATAGTCGGCCGATCCTTATGAAATTTTGCACATAAGATATTTTGGTCAAATATAACATGTGTGGAAAGTCCCTCTAACTTAAAAAAAACCAAAGTTATGGCATTTCCGATCAATCAGTTATATGGCAGCTATAGGATATAGTCGACCGATCCCAGGCGTTCCGACTTATATACTACCTGCAAGGAAAAGAAGAATGTGTGCAAAGTTTCAACTCGATAGCTCCAAAACTGAGAGACTAGTTTGCGTAGAAACCGACAGACAGACAGACAGACAGACGGACAGACGGACATGCTCATATCGACTCAGGAGATGATCCTGATCAAGAATATATATACTTTATAGGGTCGGAAATGTCTCCTTCACTGCGTTGCACACTTTTGACCAAAATCATAATACCCTCTGCAAGGGTATAATAAACGGAGCCGGGCAATAAAGGCAATTCAGTCAGAAGATTTAAGACAGTTTAATAAGAAAAACTGATTGTGTTTGTGTGTGGGTTAAAATGCATAAGGTGAGACTCCCAAATAATTGAAATAGTGGAAGCTTAAAACCTGACCAATCCCTTGTCAGGTAGCCCATTTTACCAGGATCAGCCTGATACGCTCTCCGTGAGGCAAGTGGCCTCGGATCGGACGTCGGATCAGTCAGGAGGCAGTAGCACCACCAAAGCCACACCCGCCGAATCAGTGGGACGCCCATGGTGCTTGTAGCCACATCGTACCATCAGTTCACCGTACCCCAATTCCGATCTTCTCCCCGGTTGGCGATAAGGTGTCGTTCAGCAGCTGCAGTAGCAACCAACGGATGCCGCCGCCCCCGACTAGGTTTTCTTTTTGCTTAAGCGAGCTGCCGTCATGATTTTGTGAGCCGGCATAGGACCCACATAACCAAGTATTTAGTTTTAAGCACGATGATCATGCCTGCGAGCTTGTATGTGTGTCAATATTGTCATTAACGCAGATTGACGCGAATAATTTTCACGGCGAACCTTGATAGCTGCGCCAAAAAAATATCGACTCTCAACCATAATAACAATTTCCTTTGTTGTAGTACTATAAATTGAATTTCATAAATTTCTTGCATAGATACAGTCTTTCACGAATATGAATTAGTTAGTGTAGGACCTTATCTTTAAATTTAGTCTCTAAGCAAACCAACCCAGACTTGAAAGAGAGATCAGCCAGGTCTTTTCTCCATTGTACAATTTTCTAATAGCATTAAGTCAACAGCAAAGATCACCTACGTCATCGTGGGCCCAACGATGGATGCAGAATCGGTAAAGCTGAGTGAGTAAAGAAAACAAGAGTGACAGTTGCATACATATAGATAAGTACAATGGGAAATCCCTGTTACGTTCTGCCTTTCTATCCCAAACTATGAAGATTAGTTGTAATTTTAGTTTAGTACCACTACTTTTGAGAATATTCAATTATATGAAATGAACATGAACTAATATCTTTTACTTGGAGCGGACGTACGGAAAAAAAAAACAAAAAAAACCCGCACTCTATTTACCATCCCTTTTTGAATCCTTTGCTTTGGCTAATTTCCAAATTTGATATATAAAGTAGAGTCAGCGTNGTAAAGCTGAGTGAGTAAAGAAAACAAGAGTGACAGTTGCATACATATAGATAAGTACAATGGGAAATCCCTGTTACGTTCTGCCTTTCTATCCCAAACTATGAAGATTAGTTGTAATTTTAGTTTAGTACCACTACTTTTGAGAATATTCAATTATATGAAATGAACATGAACTAATATCTTTTACTTGGAGCGGACGTACGGAAAAAAAAAACAAAAAAAACCCGCTCTCTATTTACCGTTTGCGTATGTAAACCGGTGGATTGCTGTGACTCTGAGAGCAGTCGGACTCAGACCGTGGTTATAAAGTATGCAAAGAAAAAAAGGATTCTAAGCGAATCCGAATCAAAAGGCGACTATGACAGGCATAGGATTTTTATCATTGAGCCTAACTCGATTTTATACCATGTCAGCTTAGTTTCCCTGTCCCATTTGAAAAGTAAGAGTGAAATCGTGTATATCTGGTTCATATCGAAATAGTCCTCCTCCACATCTCATATAGTTGTATTTCGTTTAGTTGAAAATAAATCTCTACTGCCCTAGAATATAATAATCAACGCAATGGGAAGATCCGAAGGTAAGCCTCTAAAATTATTATCGAATATATTATTTACGTCGTGAATCTTAAGTAAATCATTTATCGCGAACTTCCGTTAGTATACTTTGTGCGACATTGTCGGTTAGAAGAAGTACCGAAAATATAGCAGCCACTCCGTTGGAGAGTGTGGTACTGTGTGCCATTTGTAACGATACGAGCTCCGATGATAGTATCTTGGAAACTCCTTGTAAGCATAAGTTTTACAAAATATGTCTGTTAGAATGGCTGGAAAACAATGACACCTGTCCGAACTGCAGGCAAAGCTGTCCGAACGTAGAATGCCGTGTAATATACAGACCGACCAGTAATCTAACCCAAGTCATTCTGGAACCATTCCACGATCTCGTAAGAATACCAGATCACAGGCTTCCAACAATTCAAATACTAATAATCAGAGAACAAGAGCGGGTAGTTCGAACCCTAGACGTGAACTTGTTCAGGATAGGATCTCTAGGGAACAAAACTCAATGCAAGAGGAACGTATTCAGAGAATTATTTCCAGTTCATTGGAGAATTATAGAGCAAGTATGACAGCCTCAATTAGCGACCAAATAACTACAGCTATTAGGAATTTAAACATATTCCCTCGAGACCAACAAGAAGAAGCCCAACTTGAAAGGGATAACGATATAGCACCTTCGTTACCACGAGTCAGCAATGCCAGCAATGCACGTAACAACAGTCAGAGATATAGACCACCAAATGCTAGATCAAACGATATTCAACTAGAACAACCAGATAGGATTTCTAATGTCATTTCCAATTGGCGCATCAAGTTCAGTGGTACGACCAATGACCTTCCTGTCGAAGATTTCATTTACAGAGTCAATTGTCTTACTTCCCAGTGCCTTAATGGTAATTTTCCGTTGCTTAGTCAGTTTGCCCATCTTCTATTCGCTGTACCAGCACTTTCATTCTATTGGCGTATCTATAGAACGTCCAAACACATGAATTGGTACGAGCTGTGCAGTCACTTGCAGAAAAGATACCAGAACCAGAGATCAGATCTTGATATTAAAAACGCTATTAGACGCAGAAAGCATGGAAAAAATGAGAGTTTTTATGAATTTCTTGACCCATTCTTGTCTATATCCGATTCATTGCGCGAACCAATGTCAGATGGGGACATAGCTATTAAGGTTAGGAACAACATAAGACCAGACCTTAAACTAGAACTACTACATGTAGATACCCCAGATTCAGCAAGTTTACGAAAAAATGTCATAGGCACGAAAAGTTTTACCGTAGTTTTCGTTCTCGGTTAACAACACGACCAACTATGCATAGGAATTTCGTAGACGAACTATGTGCCCAAAAAGAATTTGAGGATACTCCCGGCGAAACCGAAGAGGAATGTCCAGGCGAAGTCTTGGCCATTAGATCACTTGAGAAAGTAAAATGCTGGAATTGTGAGGAGATAGGTCATCGATATCATGATTGCCTTAACCCACAGCGAATTTTCTGCTATGGTTCCGGCTTGCTCGATACGTACAAGCCAAGCTGCTCTAAATGCAACGCAAACTCGGAAAACTCCGCCAGGGATATCCGCACTCTGAGAGGGGATGTCCGCCAGTAGCCTCGGACCCAGTAGCAACAACTTCCAGTATCACCAGTACACAGATCAGTTCTACAAACTCTAGACCACTTAAGCCCTACCATATTCGTCTCAAAGAGTACCAGAAGCGCAGAGAAGAATAATTTAGTAACCCCTGTTCTTCCACACTAAGTGCAAGATCGTCTCAACGTATGCGCGAATTTTGGTGCAAGAAGAAGAACTTGCGAAGATTCACTATCTCGTCAATTGTACGAAACGGCGAAGATATCCAACCATTTACTTCACTTACAGTCTTCGGTGAGAAAGTTTTTGGCACTGCTAGATAGCGGTGCTAACAAGACTGCTATAGAAAAAAGCTTAGCACAAAAAGTTATATCACGAAACCCTTTTTCTAAGAATTTAAAAGGAGTAGTTTGAACCGCAGATGGACAGACATAGTCCGTATTCGGTCTTATTAAACTTCCGCTAACATACAACTCAATATCAGCCGAATTCTCATTTTTAGTAGTACCGTCAATTAAGCAAGGCTTAATTTGCGGAATAGATTTCTGGAAACGGTTCGGAATCTCCATCTTACATTCCAGTTACTTAACCGAAATTACTGTACCAGATTCCTTACAACCGCCTCTGAGCCTCAAACAACAGGCACAACTAAAAACAGTTATCCTCTCTTTTCCGTCGTTCGAAAAAGAGGGACTAGGATACACGTCGTTAATTGAACACAACATTGAAGTGGCCGACGCGAAGCCAATCAAACAACGCTTTTACCACATTTTGCCCGCAAGAGTGAAATTGCTTTGTGACGAAATAGATCGCATGCTTGAAGTAGACGTAAATGAGGAAGCACCTAGTTCACCATGGTCTTCACCGGTTATGCTTCACGTCAAGCCAGGCAAGGTTCGTTTGTGTTTGGATGCTTGGAAACTTAATTCAGTAACCGTGAGGGATGCCTATCCTATTCCTATAATGGAAGGACTCCTCATCCGTCTTCCACCGGTTCACTGCATATCCAAGATTGACCTTAAAGACGCCTTATGGCAAATATGCCTCGACAAAGATTCTCGAGCAAAAACTACCTTTGTCCAACTACCGAACAGACCATTGTACCAATTCAAGCGAATGCCATTCGGACTGACGAATGCACCCCAAACAATGTGCAGGTTAATGGACCTGGTAATTCCGTACAATCTCAAGCAGAACGTTTTAGTTTATCTAGACGACCTGTTGATTCTATCGAATAGTTTCGAATCCCATCTATCACACCTATCTGAAGTAGCCACTCAACTACGGAAGGCAGGACTAACTATAAACATTAACAAAAGCCAGTTTTGTCTTAAACAGGTAGACTACCTTGGTTATATAGTTGGGGAAGGAACCTTACGAGTCAACCCAGACAAAATTGCTGCTGTCAAAGAATTTCCAATCCCTCAGAACCAACGACAACTCAGACGATTCCTTGGAATGACTGGTTGGTACCAACGTTTCTTTCCTAACTATTCAACGATCATATTTTCATTGACCGAACTCCTAAAAGGAAAATCCCTACAGTGGAATCCTATGGCACAAGCAGCTTTTAAGGAGATCAAGAAGCAACTGTGCTCTGCTCCATTTTTGAGTCATCCAGACTATGAAAAACCATTCATTGTGCAATGTGATGCCTCTTTATATGGTGTAGGAGCGGTCCTAGCCCCAAAAAGATGATTTAGGATCGGATCGCCCCATAGCTTACATGTTTAAAAAACTAAATAAGGCACAGCGTAACTACACTGTGACAGAACTGGACAGAACTACGCCGTAGCCGTAGTTTTAGCTATTCAGAAATTCCGAATGTATATTGAAGAACATGTATTGGAAGTAGTTACAGATCATGCAAGCCTTCGTTGGCTCATGAACCAATCGGACCTGAATGGACGATTGGCATGGTGGGGTATCAAATTGCAGGGATATGGGTTCACAATTGTTCACAGCAAAGGAAGCGAGAATGTTGTGGCCGACGCCCTTTCAAGAACGTATAAAGGTACGGTCACAGATGCCATTTCCACTCTCGAGTATGAAACTCTTCCGCAAATCGACTTGGATGCAGAAGCATTCAAGTCACCCGAATATACTTCACTGATAGAAAAGTTCAAAAGCTCTGATCTACCAGATTTTCAAGTCATGGATGGTTATATTTACCACCGAACCGAGTTTTCTGATACCAGCCATGCGGATGATCGTTGGAAACTGTTAGTTCCCAATTCACTGCGTCTTGGAGTGATATATGAAGCACACGTTCAGCCGACTTCAGCTCATTGCGGTATAGCCAAATGCTTAGATCAGATTAGGCGAAGATTCTATTGGCCCAACATGGTAACAGACGTTCGAAATTATATCAAAAACTGTGAGGTGTGTCAAACGACCAAAGTACCAATGGGAGCTCGTACAACAACGGAACGACCTTTCCAACGCTTGTACATCGATTTTATAGAACCATTCCCTAGAACAAAAAGAGGTTACTTAGGCATATTGATTATCCTCGACCATTTCTCAAAATTAACATTTTTGAAAGCTGTGAAGAAGTTCACCTCAAGGACAGTTATAGATATCCTAAAGGAGGACATATTTACATGTTTTGGAGTGCCCGAAATTATCGTTAGTAATAACGGAACTCAATTCAAGAGCCGCGAAATTACTAATTTCCTTTCTAATTTTGGGGTGCAACAAATCTTTACTGGAGTATATGCTCCACAGTCCAATGCAGCGGAACGCGTAAATAGGTCAATAAACGCAGCCCTTAGAGCTTATATCGAGACAGACCAACGCGAGTGGGATACCTTCTTGAGTAGCATTAATGCCGCTCTTAGAAATTCAATCCACCAATCGATAGGCATTTCACCTTATTTCGCAGTTTTTGGCCAACACATGTTTAATCACGGACAAGATTTTAAGCTGTTACGTAATCTAAACCTCCTGTCCGAAGGCAGTGCTAGATTACCCAGAGATGACGAATTCCAGCAAATCAGATCGAACATAGATAAGTATGTGTCGAAAGCCTAATAACGAAATAAACGAAGCTATGATCTGAGATGTCGACCGCGAACCTTTGAGGTAGGGCAAAATGTCATCAAAACAAATTTCTTGTTAAGCAAAGCAGCTGAAAATTTTAACCCCAAGCTTGCCCCAGTTGGAATGAGAGCTCGAATCAAGAAGAAACTAGGCCAATCTTGCTGGAGGACATGAATGGCAAGGAAATAGGGAAATACCATGCCAAAGATATTTGGTAACTGGGTACTCGCTTAGTGTTATCCAGTTTCAATGCAAGGATGTTCCATCGATTCAAACTGTAGGGGAGGGGTGTGTAGCGAGCACCCTATATAGAAATACAAAATACTTGACTTCGTAGGCAGGCCAATATTTCTTACCCTTACTGTATGGAGAGAGAAGGGAGAAACAAATTGAAAGAGACATACGCAAAGCCCTGTTACCCACGCATCCACTGACTAAAATTAGGTAGAAAATCATTCGATCTTACCGTTAGGTTGGGAAGCTTTAGTGCAGCAGGGAATGGCTGTACATACCCACGCTCGCAGAAATCAGTTTATTCTGATCTTTTGCCGAGTGAAGAGCCTCGAGCACATATTGTGAAATAATAAGAAAATCCCGCGACACGTGTAGTGTGAGAAAAAAAACTATACAGTGAAGGCAGTGCAGGCCACTCAGCCAGCAAGTTTAAGACAGTTTAATAATAAAAAGCTGCTTGTGTTTGTGTGTGGGTTAAAAATTTAGAAGGTGAGACTCCCAAATAATTGAAATAGTGGAAGTTTAAAACCTGACAAATCCCTTGTCAGGTAGCCCATTTGACCAGGATCAGCCTGATACGCTCTCCGTGAGGCAAGTGGCCTCGGATCGGACGTCGGATCAGTCAGGAGGTAGTAGTACCACCAAAGCCACCCCTGCCGAATCCGTGGGACTCCCATGGTGCTTGTAGCCGCATCGTACCATCAGTGCACCGTACCCCAATTCCGATCTTCTCCCCGGTTGGCGATAAGGTGTCGTTCAGCAGCTGCAGTAGCAACCAACGGATGCCGCCGCCCCCGACTAGGTTTTCTTTTTGCTTAAGCGAGCTGCCGTCATGATTTTGTGAGCCGGCATAGGACCCACATAGCCAAGTGTATAGTTTAAAGCACGATGACTATGCCTGCGAGCATGTGTATGTGTCAATTTTCATACTAACTTAGATTGACGCGAATAATTTCCACGGCGAACCTCGATAGCTGCGCCAAATAGTATCGACTCCCAACCATAATAATAATTTCCACGGCGAACCTCGATAGCTACGCCAAATAGTATCGACTCCTACCATAATAATAATTTTCTTTTTTTTATGACTATAATTTGTATTTCATAAATTTCTTAAGACAGCATAGATGCAGTCTTTTAAGAGTATGAATTAATTAGTGTAGCACCTTATCCTTAAATGTAGTCTCTAAGCAAACCTACCCAGCCTCGAAAGAGAGTTCAGCCAGGTCTTTTCCTTATTGTACGATTTTCTTATAGCATAAAGTCCACAGCAAAGATCACCTACGTCGTCTTGGAATCGAAAAAGTTGAGTGAGTGAACAACAAGAGTAATAGTTACATACATATAAGTACAATGGGAAACCCCTGTTATGTTCTGCCTTTCTATCCCAAACTATGAAGATAAGTTGTAATTTTAGTTTAGTACCGCTACTTTTGAGAATATCCAATTATATGAAATTAACATGAAATAATATCTTTTACTTAGAGCACTTCGGATTTGAACGTTGCGGTTGAATATAGGTAGACCCCCACTGTTTAGTGAAATGTCTACATGGTAGGGAGGGTGCACTATTCGTGCAGTATTAGGGATGGTTTACTGTACCTAATAGTTCGACAAAACCGTACGTCCGTTATAGATTTTAGGCACCCAACGTGGGGCCGAGATTCGTGTTTATTTCACCGAACAACGTGGTTTATATGAATCAGCCCTAAAAGCCCAACTCTATTTCCCATCCCTTTTCAAATCCTTTGCTTTGGCCAATTTCCAAATTTGATATTTAAAGTAGAGTCAGCGTTTGCGTATGTACACCAGGGAATTGCTGTGACTCTGAGAGCAGTCGGACACAGACCGTTGTTATAAAGTATGCAAAGAAACATGGATTCTAATCGAATCCGAATCAAAAGGTGACTATGACAGGCATAGGATTTTTATAATTGAGCCCAACTCGATTTGAAACCATGTCAGCTTAGTTCCCCCTTTCCCATTTGAAAAAGTAAGAAATAGTCCTCCTCTACATCTCATATAGTTGTATTGCGTTTAGTTAAAAATATATCTCTACTGCCCTAGAATATAACAAGAAAGGAAAGCTAACTTCGGGCAGAGCCGAAGTTGATATACCCTTGCAGTTCAGTCGCAGTCCGCTAGGTGGCGCCACGCATCTTATATTATTAGATATATAGCGGATCGTATATAGTCAGCCGATCCTTATGAAATTTGGCAGATCGGATTGTTTTTCCCAAAATAGAATCTGTACCAAATCCCATCTTTCTAACTTAAAAAACACCAAAGTTATGCCAAATTCGATCGTTGTATGACAGCTATAGGATATAGTCGGCCGATCCTTATGAAATTTTGTACATAAGATATTTTGGTCAAATATAACATGTTTGGAAAGTCCAAGCCCTCTAACTTAAAAAACACCAAAGTTATGGCATTTCCGATCAATCAGTTATATGGCAGCTATAGGATATAGTCGACCGATCCCGGCCGTTCCGACTTATATACTGCCTGCAAAGGAAAGAAGGATGTGTGCAAAGTTTCAACTCGATAGCTCCAAAACTGAGAGACTAGTTTGCGTAGAAACAGACAGACGGACAGACGGACATGCTCATATCGACTCAGGAGGTGATCCTGATCAAGAATATATATACTTTATAGGGTCGGAGATGTCTCCTTCACTGCGTTGCACACTTTTGACCAAAATTATAATATCCTCTGCAAGGGTATAAATATATTATTTACGTCTTGAATTTTAAGTAAATCATTTATCGCGAACCTCCGTTAGTATACTTTGTGCGACAATGTCGGTTAGAAGAAGTACCGAAAATATAGCAGCCACTCCGTTGGAGAGTCTGGTGCTGTGTGTCATTTGTAACGATACGAGCCCTAGTCATAGTTTCTTGGAAACTCCATGTAAGCATAAGTTTCACAAAGCATGTCTGTTAGAATGGCTGGAAAACAATGATACCTATCCGAACTGCAGGCAAAGCTGTCCTCGAGCTTTGATGATAGAAATACAGTGTACTCCTTCCGAACGTAGAATGCCGAGTAATATACAGACCGACCAGGAGTCAAACCCAGATCATTCTGGAGCCATTCCAAGGTCTCGTACAGGTCACAGGCTTCCAACAATTCAAATACTAATAATCAGAGAACAAGAGCGGGTAGTTCGAACCCTAGACGTGAACTCGTTTAGGAAAGGATCTCTAGGGAACAAAACTCAATGCAAGGGGAACGTATTCAGAGAATTATTTCCAGTTCATTGGAGAATTATAGAGCAAGTATGACAACCTCAATTAGTGTCCAAATGACTACAGCTATAAGGAATTTAAACATATTCTCTCGAGACCCGTAAGAAAAAGCCCAACTTGAATGGGATAACGATATAGCACCTTACTCAACTAGAGCAACCAGATAGGATTTCTAATGTCATTTCCAATTGGCGCATCAAGTTCAGTGGTACGACCAATGACCTTCCTGTCGAAGATTTCATTTACAGAGTCAATTGTCTTACTTCCCAGTGCCTTAATGGTAATTTCCCGTTGCTTAGTCAGTTTGCCCATCTTCTATTCGCTGTACCAGCACTTTCATTCTATTGGCGTATCTATAGAACGTCCAAACACATGAATTGGTACGAGCTGTGCAGTCACTTGCAGAAAAGATACCAGAACCAGAGATCAGATCTTGATATTAAAAACGCTATTAGACGCAGAAAGCATGAAAAAAATGAGAGTTTTGATGAATTTCTTGACCCATTCTTGCCTATATCCGATTCATTGCGCGAACCAATGTCAGAAGGCGACATAGCTATTGAGGTTAGGAACAACATAAGACCAGACCTTAAACTAGAACTACTACATGTAGATACCCCAGATTCAGCAAGTTTACGAAAAAATGTCATAGGCACGAAAAGTTTTACCGTAGTTTTCGTTCTCGGTTAACAACACGACCAACTATGCATAGGAATTTCGTAGACGAACTATGTGCTCAAAAAGAATTTGAGGATACTCCCGGCAAAACCGAAGAGGAATGTCCAGGCGAAGTCTTGGCCATTAGATCACCTGAGAAAGTAAAATGCTGGAATTGTGAGGAGATAGGTCATCGAAATCATGATTGCCTTAAGCCACAGCGAATTTTCTGCTATGGTTCCGGCTTGCTCGATACGTACAAGCCAAGCTGCTCTAAATGCAACGCAAACTCGGAAAACTCCGCCAGGGATATCCGCACTCTGAGAGGGGATGTCCGCCAGTAGCCTCGGACCCAGTAGCAACAACTTCCAGTATCACCAGTACACAGATCAGTTCTACAAACTCTAGACCACTTAAGCCCTACCATATTCGTCTCAAAGAGTACCAGAAGCGCAGAGAAGAATTATTTAGTAACCCCTGTTCTTCCACAGTAAGTGCAAGATCGTCTTAACGTATGCGCGAATTTTGGTGCAAGAAGAAGAACTTTCGAAGATTCACTATCTCGCCAATTGTACGAAACGGCGAAGATATCCAACCATTTACTTCACTTACAGTCTTCGGTGAGAAAGTTTTTGGCACTGCTAGATAGCGGTGCTAACAAGAGTGCTATAGAAAGAAGCTTAGCACAAAAAGTTATATCGCGAAACCCTTTTTCTAAGAATTTAAAAGGAGTAGTTTGAACCGCAGATGGACAGACATAGTCCGTATTCGGTCTTATTAAACTTCCGCTAACATACAACTCAATATCAGCCGAATTCTCATTTTTAGTAGTACCGTCAATTAAGCAAGGCTTAATTTGCGGAATAGATTTCTGGAAACGGTTCGGAATCTCCATCTTACATTCCAGTTACTTAACCGAAATTACTGTACCAGATTCCTTACAACCGCCTCTGAGCCTCAAACAACAGGCACAACTAAAAACAGTTATCCTCTCTTTTCCGTCGTTCGAAAAAGAGGGACTAGGATACACGTCGTTAATTGAACACAACATTGAAGTGGCCGACGCGAAGCCAATCAAACAACGCTTTTACCACATTTTGCCCGCAAGAGTGAAATGGCTTTGTGACGAAATATATCGCATGCTTGAAGTGGACGTAAATGAGGAAGCACCTAGTTCACCATGGTCTTCACCGGTTATGCTTCACGTCAAGCCAGGCAAGGTTCGTTTGTGTTTGGATGCTCGGAAACTTAATTCAGTAACCGTGAGGGATGCCTATCCTATTCCTATAATGGAAGGACTCCTCAGCCGTCTTCCACCGGTTCACTGCATATCCAAGATTGACCTTAAAGACGCCTTATGGCAAATATGCCTCGACAAAGATTCTCGAGCAAAAACTACCTTTACCATACCGAACAGACCATTGTACCAATTCAAGCGAATGCCATTCGGACTGACGAATGCACCCCAAACAATGTGCAGGTTAATGGACCTGGTAATTCCGTACAATCTCAAGCAGAACGTTTTAGTTTATCTAGACGACCTGTTGATTCTATCGAATAGTTTCGAATCCCATCTATCACACCTATCTGAAGTAGCCACTCAACTACGGAAGGCAGGACTAACTATAAACATTAACAAAAGCCAGTTTTGTCTTAAACAGGTAGACTACCTTGGTTATATAGTTGGGGAAGGAACCTTACGAGTCAACCCAGACAAAATTGCTGCTGTCAAAGAATTTCCAATCCCTCAGAACCAACGACAACTCAGACGATTCCTTGGAATGACTGGTTGGTACCAACGTTTCTTTCCTAACTATTCAACGATCATATTTTCATTGACCGAACTCCTAAAAGGAAAATCCCTACAGTGGAATCCTATGGCACAAGCAGCTTTTAAGGAGATCAAGAAGCAACTGTGCTCTGCTCCATTTTTGAGTCATCCAGACTATGAAAAACCATTCATTGTGCAATGTGATGCCTCTTTATATGGTGTAGGAGCGGTCCTAGCCCCAAAAAGATGATTCAGGATCGGATCGCCCCATAGCTTACATGTTTAAAAAACTAAATAAGGCACAGCGTAACTACACTGTGACAGAACTGGACAGAACTACGCCGTAGCCGTAGTTTTAGCTATTTAGAAATTCCGAATGTATATTGAAGAACATGTATTTGTAGTAGTCACAGATCATGAGCCTTCGTTGGCTCATGAACCAATCGGACCTGAATGGACGATTGGCAAGGTGGGTCATTAAACTTTAAGGATATGGGTTCACAATTGTTCACCGCAAAGGAAGCGATAATATTGTGGCCGGCGCTCTTTCCAGAACGTATGAAGGTACGGTGGCAGATGCCATTTCCACTCTCGAGTATGAAACTCTGCCGCAAATCGACTTGGATGCAGAAGCATTCAAGTCACCCGAATATACTTCACTGAAAGAAAAGTTCGGATGATCGTTGGAAACTGTTAGTTCCCAATTCACTGCGTGTCGGAGTGATATATGCAGCACACGATCAGCCGGCTTCAGCTCATTGCGGTATAGCCAAATGCTTAGATCAGATTAGGCGAAGATTCTATTAGCCCAACATGGTAACTGACGTTCGAAATTATATCAAAAATTGTCAGGTGTGTCAAACGACTAAAGTACCAAACCGACCTTTAAAACCCCCAATGGGAGCTCGTACAACAACGGAACGACCATTCCAACGTTTGTGCATAGATTTCATAGGACCGTTTCCTAGAACAAATAGAGGTAACATAGGCATATTGATTATCCTCGACCATTTCTAAAAATTTACATTTTTGAAAGCAGTTAAGAAGTTCACATCAAAGACAGTAATAGATATCCTAAAGGATGACATATTTACATGGTTTGAAGTGCCCGAAATTATCGTTAGTAATAACGGAACTCAATTCAAGAGTGGCAAAATCATTGACTTCCTTTCTAATTTTGGTGTGCAACAAATCTTTACTGGAGTATATGCTCCACAGTCCAATGCAGCGGAACGCGTAAATAGGTCAATAAACGCAGCCCTTAGAGCTTATATCGAGACAGACCAACGCGAGTGGGATACCTTCTTGAGTAGCATTAATGCCGCTCTTAGAAATTCAATCCACCAATCGATAGGCATTTCACCTTATTTCGCAGTATTTGGCCAACACATGTTTAATCACGGACAAGATTTTAAACTGTTACGTAATCTAAACCTCCTATCCGAAGGCAGTGCTAGATTACCCAGAGCTGGCGAATTCCAGCAAATCAGATCGAACATAGATAAGTATGTGTCGAAAGCCTACGAACGAAATAAACGAAGCTATGATCTGAAATGTCGACCGCGAACCTTTGAGGTAGGGCAAAATGTCATCAAAAGGAATTTCTTGTTGAGCAAGGCAGCTGAAAATTTTAACGCCAAGCTTGCCCCAGTTGGAATGAGAGCTCGAATTAAAAAGAAACTACTCCAATTATGTTACTTGCTGGAGGACATGGATAGCAAGGAAATAGGGAAATACCATGCCAAAGATATTTGGTAACTGGGTACTCGCCTGGTGTTATCCAGTTTCAATGCAAGGGTCTACCCTCGATTCAAACTGTAGGGGAGGGGTGTGTAGCGAGCACCCTATATAAAAATAAGAAAAAATATTTCTTACCCTTACTGTGTGAAGAGAGAAGGGAGAAAAAAATGAAAGAGACATAAGAAAAGCCCAGTCACCCACGCATCCACTGACCGAAAGTAGGTAGAAAATCATGCGATATTACCGTTAGGTCGGGAAGCTAGGGAACAAAACTCAATGCAAGAGGAACGTATTCAGAGAATTATTTCCAGTTCATTGGAGAATTATAGAGCAAGTATGACAACCTCAATTAGTGTCCAAATGACTACAGCTATAAGGAATTTAAACATATTCTCTCGAGACCCGTAAGAAAAAGCCCAACTTGAATGGGATAACGATATAGCACCTTACTCAACTAGAGCAACCAGATAGGATTTCTAATGTCATTTCCAATTGGCGCATCAAGTTCAGTGGTACGACCAATGACCTTCCTGTCGAAGATTTCATTTACAGAGTCAATTGTCTTACTTCCCAGTGCCTTAATGGTAATTTCCCGTTGCTTAGTCAGTTTGCCCATCTTCTATTCGCTGTACCAGCACTTTCATTCTATTGGCGTATCTATAGAACGTCCAAACACATGAATTGGTACGAGCTGTGCAGTCACTTGCAGAAAAGATACCAGAACCAGAGATCAGATCTTGATATTAAAAACGCTATTAGACGCAGAAAGCATGGAAAAAATGAGAGTTTTTATGAATTTCTTGACCCATTCTTGTCTATATCCGATTCATTGCGCGAACCAATGTCAGATGGGGACATAGCTATTGAGGTTAGGAACAACATAAGACCAGACCTTAAACTAGAACTACTACATGTAGATACCCCAGATTCAGCAAGTTTACGAAAAAATGTCATAGGCACGAAAAGTTTTACCGTAGATTTCATTCTCGGTTAACAACACGACCAACTATGCATAGGAATTTCGTAGACGAACTATGTGCTCAAAAAGAATTTGAGGATACTCCCGGCAAAACCGAAGAGGAATGTCCAGGCGAAGTCTTGGCCATTAGATCACCTGAGAAAGTAAAATGCTGGAATTGTGAGGAGATAGGTCATCGAAATCATGATTGCCTTAAGCCACAGCGAATTTTCTGCTATGGTTCCGGCTTGCTCGATACGTACAAGCCAAGCTGCTCTAAATGCAACGCAAACTCGGAAAACTCCGCCAGGGATATCCGCACTCTGAGAGGGGATGTCCGCCAGTAGCCTCGGACCCAGTAGCAACAACTTCCAGTATCACCAGTACACAGATCAGTTCTACAAACTCTAGACCACTTAAGCCCTACCATATTCGTCTCAAAGAGTACCAGAAGCGCAGAGAAGAATTATTTAGTAACCCCTGTTCTTCCACAGTAAGTGCAAGATCGTCTTAACGTATGCGCGAATTTTGGTGCAAGAAGAAGAACTTTCGAAGATTCACTATTTCGCCAATTGTACGAAACGGCGAAGATATCCAACCATTTACTTCACTTACAGTCTTCGGAGAGAAAGTTTTTGGCACTGCTAGATAGCGGTGCTAACAAGAGTGCTATAGAAAGAAGCTTAGCACAAAAAGTTATATCGCGAAACCCTTTTTCTAAGAATTTAAAAGGAGTAGTTTGAACCGCAGATGGACAGACATAGTCCGTATTCGGTCTTATTAAACTTCCGCTAACATACAACTCAATATCAGCCGAATTCTCATTTTTAGTAGTACCGTCAATTAAGCAAGGCTTAATTTGCGGAATAGATTTCTGGAAACGGTTCGGAATCTCCATCTTACATTCCAGTTACTTAACCGAAATTACTGTACCAGATTCCTTACAACCGCCTCTGAGCCTCAAACAACAGGCACAACTAAAAACAGTTATCCTCTCTTTTCCGTCGTTCGAAAAAGAGGGACTAGGATACACGTCGTTAATTGAACACAACATTGAAGTGGCCGACGCGAAGCCAATCAAACAACGCTTTTACCACATTTTGCCCGCAAGAGTGAAATTGCTTTGTGACGAAATAGATCGCATGCTTGAAGTGGACGTAAATGAGGAAGCACCTAGTTCACCATGGTCTTCACCGGATATGCTTCACGTCAAGCCAGGCAAGGTTCGTTTGTGTTTGGATGCTCGGAAACTTAATTCAGTAACCGTGAGGGATGCCTATCCTATTCCTATAATGGACGGACTCCTCAGCCGTCTTCCACCGGTTCACTGCATATCCAAGATTGACCTTAAAGACGCCTTATGGCAAATATGCCTCGACAAAGATTCTCGAGCAAAAACTACCTTTACCATACCGAACAGACCATTGTACCAATTCAAGCGAATGCCATTCGGACTGACGAATGCACCCCAAACAATGTGCAGGTTAATGGACCTGGTAATTCCGTACAATCTCAAGCAGAACGTTTTAGTTTATCTAGACGACCTGTTGATTCTATCGAATAGTTTCGAATCCTATCTGAAGTAGCCACTCAACTACGGAAGGCAGGACTAACTATAAACATTAACAAAAGCCAGTTTTGTCTTAAACAGGTAGACTACCTTGGTTATATAGTTGGGGAAAGAACCTTACGAGTCAACCCAGACAAAATTGCTGCTGTCAAAGAATTTCCAATCCCTCAGAACCAACGACAACTCAGACGATTCCTTGGAATGACTGGTTGGTACCAACGTTTCATTCCTAACTATTCAACGATCATATTTTCATTGACCGAACTCCTAAAAGGAAAATCCCTACAGTGGAATCCTATGGCACAAGCAGCTTTTAAGGAGATCAAGAAGCAACTGTGCTCTGCTCCATTTTTGAGTCATCCAGACTATGAAAAACCATTCATTGTGCAATGTGATGCCTCTTTATATGGTGTAGGAGCGGTCCTAGCCCCAAAAAGATGATTCAGGATCGGATCGCCCCATAGCTTACATGTTTAAAAAACTAAATAAGGCACAGCGTAACTACACTGTGACAGAACTGGACAGAACTACGCCGTAGCCGTAGTTTTAGCTATTTAGAAATTCCGAATGTATATTGAAGAACATGTATTTGTAGTAGTCACAGATCATGAGCCTTCGTTGGCTCATGAACCAATCGGACCTGAATGGACGATTGGCAAGGTGGGTCATTAAACTTTAAGGATATGGGTTCACAATTGTTCACCGCAAAGGAAGCGATAATATTGTGGCCGGCGCTCTTTCCAGAACGTATGAAGGTACGGTGGCAGATGACATTTCCACTCTCGAGTATGAAACTCTGCCGCAAATCGACTTGGATGCAGAAGCATTCAAGTCACCCGAATATACTTCACTGAAAGAAAAGTTCGGATGATCGTTGGAAACTGTTAGTTCCCAATTCACTGCGTGTCGGAGTGATATATGCAGCACACGATCAGCCGGCTTCAGCTCATTGCGGTATAGCCAAATGCTTAGATCAGATTAGGCGAAGATTCTATTGGCCCAACATGGTAACTGACGTTCGAAATTATATCAAAAATTGTCAGGTGTGTCAAACGACTAAAGTACCAAACCGACCTTTAAAACCCCCAATGGGAGCTCGTACAACAACGGAACGACCATTCCAACGTTTGTGCATAGATTTCATAGGACCGTTTCCTAGAACAAATAGAGGTAACATAGGCATATTGATTATCCTCGACCATTTCTAAAAATTTACATTTTTGAAAGCAGTTAAGAAGTTCACATCAAAGACAGTAATAGATATCCTAAAGGATGACATATTTACATGGTTTGAAGTGCCCGAAATTATCGTTAGTAATAACGGAACTCAATTCAAGAGTGGCAAAATCATTGACTTCCTTTCTAATTTTGGTGTGCAACAAATCTTTACTGGAGTATATGCTCCACAGTCCAATGCAGCGGAACGCGTAAATAGGTCAATAAACGCAGCCCTTAGAGCTTATATCGAGACAGACCAACGCGAGTGGGATACCTTCTTGAGTAGCATTAATGCCGCTCTTAGAAATTCAATCCACCAATCGATAGGCATTTCACCTTATTTCGCAGTTTTTGGCCAACACATGTTTAATCACGGACAAGATTTAAAGCTGTTACGTAATCTAAACCTCCTGTCCGAAGGCAGTGCTAGATTACCCAGAGATGACGAATTCCAGCAAATCAGATCGAACATACATAGATAAGTATGTGTCGAAAGCCTACGAACGAAATAAACGAAGCTATGATCTGAGATGTCGACCGCGAACCTTTGAGGTAGGGCAAAATGTCATCAAAACAAATTTCTTGTTAAGCAAGGCAGCTGAAAATTTTAACGCCAAGCTTGCCCCAGTTGGAATGAGAGCTCGAATTAAGAAGAAACTACTCCAATTATGTTACTTGCTGGAGGACATGGATGGCAAGGAAATAGGGAAATACCATGTCAAAGATATTTGGTAACTGGGTACTCGCCTGGTGTTATCCAGTTTCAATGCAAGGGTCTACCCTCGATTCAAACTGTAGGGGAGGGGTGTGTAGCGAGCACCCTATATAAAAATAAGAAAAAATATTTCTTACCCTTACTGTGTGAAGAGAGAAGGGAGAAAAAAATGAAAGAGACATAAGCAAAGCCCAGTCACCCACGCATCCACTGACCGAAAGTAGGTAGAAAATCATGCGATATTACCGTTAGGTCGGGAAGCTTTACTGCAGCAGGGAATGGCTGTACATACCCACGCTCGTAGAATTCACTTTATTCTGATCTTTTGCCGAGCGAAGAGCCTCCGGGCACATTTTGTAAAGTAATAAAAAAATCTCGCAGACACGTGTAGTGCAAGAAGAAAAATAAGAAAAAATAAACGGAGCCGGGCAGTGAAGGCAATTCAGTCAGAAGATTTAAGACAGTTTAATAAGAAAAACTGATTTTGTTTGTGTGTGGGTTAAAATTCATAAGGTGAGACTCCCAAATAATTGAAATAGTGAATGTTTAAAACCTGACCAATCCCTTGTCAGGTAGCCCATTTGACCAGGATCAGCCTGATACGCTCTCCGTGTGGCAAGTGGCCTAGGATCGGACGTCTGATCAGTCAGGAGGCAGTAGCACCACCAAAGCCACTCCCGCGGAATCAGTGGGACACACATTGTGCGTACCATCAGTGCACCGTACCCCAATTCCGATCTTCAGCAGTAACAACCAACGGATGCCGCCGCGTCCACCCCTTAGGTTTTCTTTTCTGGCTTAAGCGAGCTGCCGTCATGATTTTGTGAGCCGGCATAGGACCCACATAGCCTAGTATATAGTTTAAAGCACGATGGCCCTGCCTGCGAGCATGTGTGTGTGTCAATTACAAACGTCATCTTGGAATCGGAAAAGCTGAGTGAGTGAACAACAAGAGTAATAGTTACATACATATAAGTACAACGGGAAACCCCTGTTATGTTCTGCCTTTCTATCCCAAACTATGAAGATAAGTTGTAATTTTAGTTTAATACCGCTACTTTTGAGAATATCCAATTATATGAAATTAACATGAAATAATATCTTTTACTTAGAGCACTTCGGATCCGAACATTGCGGTTGAATATAGGTAGACCCCCACTGTTTAGTGAAACGTCTACATGGTAGGGAGGGTATAGATGAAGGACCACAACATCCAGTCTTTCATGCATCAGGGTCAGTAGAATCAACCACCCAGGCCTACTTCCATTCGTTCCTTTCCGACTTCTCCATCTCTGTCTACGAGAAAATCCGCAACGTACTTGAGCGTACGTCGACTGAGCCCAGCCGTCCCCAAGTAGACAGAGGGGGTGCGGCAGAGGTAGCAAAAATTTGTTCTCGTTGGATCCCGCACAATTTGACAATCGCTCATAAAAAGGCTCGTGTGGATTGGTGCAAAATAAATTTGAAAAAATACAATCGCGGTGTTTAAAAAGACGTTTATAAGATCGTCACAGGTGACTAACCATGGATCTATGCTTATGAGACCGAAAAAAAGGAGCAATTGACCGTGCACTTCGAAGCAAATGATGGCCTGTTTCTTCGTTAAATCAGGTCATGTGGCGACTGTTTCGCTTAAGCAACGTAAGACGGTCAATTCTGAGTGGTACACCACAATTTGTTTGCCTGAAATCTTCGGAGAAATTCGAAAAACGAACAAGAGAAGACGGATCATTCTGCACCATGACAATGCGAGCTCTCACACATTAGCTCAAACCAGCTTCTTTTGACCGGCCAAAATCCACTTCCTCTCTTTATCTTAAAGCGGACGGACGTGTTTTTTTTGTGCGCACTACGTTT
>JAJJHT010009313.1:0-15443 GCA_021223865.1 Drosophila pandora | reverse complement strand
TTTTATCAAAAGAACTTTTAGCCGCCTCGTCGGAGGCCTTCGAACCGAATGATAAAAACAAAACTTAAACTCAAAACTGAAAAATTGTTTTCCCACGCAAATTAACACTTGACTTTGTTTTCATATTTGCACAAGATGACTTCATTTTCTTTGGGGCTTTTTCCTCACCTTTGCCACCCCCGGCACCTTCTTTAAATACTTTATTATTGTTGACTTTCTTCCGACTTCTTCTCACCTCTCCCGGAAGAAAGACGGCCACAGAAATTGGTGTCTCATCTGTGCTTGTTATAGATATTCTCGGGTCTTGGCCGGGTTGTGGGTGCGTTGTCTGTGGGTCTGTGTCATTGTTTTACTTTTTTATGGCCGATTGGGTAATACATATCCACCGCTTCGATTTTACAGACCCAGTCATTGTAGCTGAGCTGTCAAGTGGGTCTTCTATATGTTTCTTAGTTTTTTTAGGGAATTTCCAATATATATTTAATAAAAACAAGAAAAAGGTGGTAATATGAGCCACAATTATGTCTCTAACTTTCCCAATTTATATTAAATTTATGAACAAAATACAAGAAATTCATATTTGGCCCCAAAATATGTTCATATCTTTGCCAATTTCCATCCGATCCTTAAGCGGAATACCTTGATCAATTTATGGATCGATTCCCTTCAATTCTGCATCAAAACCTGCCAACAAAATTTTTGATCGATATTTTTCAAAATTTTGTGGGAGAGGCTCTTCTAAAATCAAGAAAATTCATATATGGCCCCAAAATATGTCCATATCTTTGCCAATTTTGATCCGATCCTTGAGCGGAATACCTTGATCGATTTGTGGATCGATTCCCTGCAATTCTGCATCAAAAACTGCCAACAAAATTTTTGATCGATATTTTTCAAAATTTTGCGGGGGAGCCTCTTCTAAAATCAAGAAAATACATATATGACCCCAAAATATGTCCATATCTTTGCCAATTTTGATCCGATCCTTGAGCGGAATACCTTGATCGATTTGTGGATCGATTCCCTGCAATTCTGCATCAAAAACTGCCAACAAAATTTTTGATCGATATTTTTCAAAATTTTGCGGTGGAGCCTCTTCTAAAAATCAAGAAAATACATGTATGACCCCAAAATATGTCCATATCTTTGCCAATTTTGATCCGATCCTTGAGCGGAATACCTTGATCGATTTGTGGATCGATTCCCTGCAATTCTGCATCAAAAACTGCCAACAAAATTTTTGATCGATATTTTTCAAAATTTTGTGGGGGAGCCTCTTCTAAAATCAAGAAAATGCATATATGGCCCCAAAATATGTCCATATCTTTGCCAATTTCCACCCGATCCTTGAGCGGAATACTTTGATCGATTTGTGCATCGATTCCCTGCAATTCTGCATCAAAACCTGGCCACAAAATTTTTGATTGATATTTATCAAAATTTTGTGGGGAAGCCTCTTCTAAAATCAAGAAAATACATATATGGCCCCAAAACATGTCCATATCTTTGCCAATTTCCACCCGATCCTTGAGCGGAATACCTTGATCGATTTGTGGATCGATTCCCTGCAAGTCTGCATCAAAAACTGCCAACAAAATTTTTGATGATCGATATTTTTCAAAATTTTGTGGGGGTGCTTCTAAAATCAAGAAAATTCATATATGGCCCCAAAATATGTCCATATCTTTGCCAATTTTGATCCGATCCTTGAGCGGAGTACCTCGATCGATTTGTGGATCGATTCCCTGCAATTCTGCATCAAAAACTGTCAACAAAATTTTTGATCGATATTTTTCAAAATTTTGCGGGGGAGCTAAAATCAAGAACATACATATATGGCCCCAAAATATGTCTATATCTTTGCCAATTTCCACCCGATCCTTGAGCGGAATACCTTAAACAATTCGTAGGTCGATTCCTGTTAACTCTATTATTATAATTCTGTATCAAGATTTTAGAAAACAAAATAGAACCCCATTTCAAAAGGATAGCATTGTAAAATCCTTACTTTCCACCTCACGCTTCCAGTACCTTTCAATATACCAACATAATCCGCATGTCCAGCTGAGCTTATTGCTCTTGCCACTGCTTTTATCCTGACAAGCAAATAGACAAAGGACCTCCTCCAGGGGAAATGGGCCAAAGCCAATACCGATGACAAACTTTTGTCGGTGACTGTGCCCAATCAAGGCGAAATAAAAGTAGAAAAGCGTCGACCTGCACTCGGACTTTTCACTTGCAATCGCCGGCAAGCACTCGTGGAGAATAAATTCAAACTCCTTGAGCTGGAAGCTCGAGAGTCCTCTTCCCACGACTACTCGGATTCATGTGTGTGTCCGAAGAATCCTCGGCAGCTCTGGAGACAATAAACTTGCTGCCACTGCAATATCTCGGTTATTTGTCGAGGGGCGTGGGTGTGCGAGAAGGAAGGATTTCAAGGAGGTACCAGTGCGGGGATTGAGATATTATAGGAAAGTGGATGACACTCGTGTCAGGCAAAAGCAGCCCGGATCAACTTCCTTGGCTTTCCGGACTCCATCTGTTTGCCTTTCCTTTCCACTACTTTGAAAATGGGATTTGAAGATGGAGATTTGAAGATAGCCAAGCCCAGGATTTGTGCAGAAAATTAGCTTCATTAATGGATGACTTATTCCACCCAGTGTCAAAGTGGATAAAAATTCCCTAGATTATACTACCACTACTACCATTCTTTGCATGCGATTCCACGCAGCTGCAGTCGCAGTCGCATTTCGCTCAATCAGCGTTGAAATTTATTATGCTCCATAATCATTTGTCATCTTTCCATTTTTCCCATTTTGCCCCAGACTTCCCCAGATACCTCCACCCATTCCCATTTGGCGCCCACAGCGCAGCGCATTAAAATTTTTCGCAACATTTTTCACGCATATTCAGCATTCAACATTCAGTGTTCAGTGTTCAGTATTCAGCAAAAATGGCAACTGGAGCACGGGCCACGCTCCATTTGACCGAGCGGGCTAGTGCGATGGGATCCAGGACGGGTCATAAATATCCGGAATATTGTTAAGAATATAACAATTCTCCACTCGGAGCACACTAATGTCAGTTGCCATTTCCCTCTATCTCCCACTTTGCCATTTTTCGACGCTCTTGATACATTTTTATTGCGTTCGAGGGCCGAGGACCGAGGACCGAGGACCGCCGGTATTTTTTTATGGGACTGCCCCAAAAGCGGTCAGTGCTAGTTCAATATGGTGTCGCCCCCTGGCAGAAGTTTGGGCGAACCTTGGAGGAGTATGTCCTTTTATGCAGTGAAGCTTTATAGATTTTAAATACACAGAAACTATCATATCATATCCTTTGAAAGATTTTATTTTAATTACTAAAATAAACTCGAGAATCAACTTTCTTTCGGTTTTCTTATAATAGTAAGCCAAATAATCCATTGTTTTCCTTTGTCTGCTGACAACAAACCATTTTGTAAATGGATAACGAGAGCAGACACTTCTTCCCCAACCAAGATCCTTAAATTATTCAATAAATTTGCAAAGAATATTTCAACAATGAAAACAAATTTCTCTTTTTCACTGCTCGTGTGCATTCTTTTCATCGCTCTCATCGCCATAAGGGGAAAATCCATAATTCATGCATTCGCCAAATAAGAAAAGCGTTCGGGTAAAAGCCAAAAAAAAAACAAGAACGCAGAAGAACCAATGAAAACATTAACAAGCAGCAATAAAATATGAGCCAGCGAATGTAAATCGCCTTCCATAATTCATAGCCGTTGACTGCTGGATGGCGTCGTCCTACATCTCTTGGCTATGGGTTTTCCGCCGTAGATTTCCCGGGAAGCGTCGTAAACCCATCGAAGTCTGTGGGCCATCGTTAAACTAATGAAATTTCAATTCGGATGACGCGACAACGTGTTGTCCATGACCTGACTGACCGTCCATCCTTCCATCCGTCCTCCTGAAAATTCCACGAATTTTTCGCGCACTCGCCACGCCAACGAAATTCATAAATTTCCTTGGACGACGTCGAAGACGCCTCTTTTCCTTTTAGATTCTTGTTGTTGTTTTTGTTTTTCCACCTCGACGAGGCAGGACAATGTTGGGCAACGGAAGCAGGTCCGGTATGGGTGTATTTTTTTTTTGGGTCCACGATTAACCGGCAACGACAGGTGAATTTATGATGAAGTGAGTCGTCAGCATTGTTTCCACCCCCACTCCAATCAGCAATCCTCTTCGTTTCCTAGGCAGGTCGCGTGTAAATTATGAAAACAGGCGATAAAAACGAAAGTAATTCAAAATCTTCGACGTGTGCGAGGGTTTTATAGCCGCAGGAGAAAGTGGAAAAGGAGCATCGATAGACTCCTGCAACCTCACTTTCTCCGCTAAGATTTATATCGCGGGATTTATGATCCTGTTAGCGCCACTGCACTTGCTTATCGCCCAGGCAGCATCCTGGGCCATCCAGAACAATAAGTTGTTTATGACCTGCGGATAGGATGAGTAAAAGTGCGATTCGATTCCTTCGCGCCTACCTGATTTTATTGTTATCACTTTCAGATGCAAAAGAAATAGCAAAATAAAATTTATTTACAAATTATTTATACCTAAGGTTGCTTCTCTGGTGGTATTATAAATTATAGAATATTGAATTTAAATTCTAAATACATATTTCTATATATAGATAATTCTAGATGGAATTTTAAAAACTTTTATATATTTATTCTCTTATTTTAAATTCTAGAACTTCTTCTTGAATTTAATAAAACCTATTAGTGATAAGTTTTTGAGAATGCTTCCCCTTTACCATATATCTTCATTGCATATCGTCCACCACTAACGATTATTTGAAGTGTTATTTTCTGGCAAGCTCTGCCCCTTTCTAACGGTAATTGGAAGCCATTTTGCCATGGCACTGTGTCGCCATATTAATTCGAGAGCGAGCGGAAAACCGCAAATAAAAATGTCGCATTTAATTTGTGTGTTGTGTCGGTGTATGCAATTCGCTCAATTAAATTGCACTTGAACCTATTAGACGCTGGAAATTCCGACAGTGGTGGGCGGAAATGGCTTTGACACGCGATTCGGCTATCAAATAGGATCCCCACATCACCCCAAACCCCTAAACTTTAAATGCCAGACAAGGACCCCCCCACCGACCACATTAATTCGGACCCAGGTCATCGTGACAGGGAGGGTGTCGCCTTTAAAGTTGTAATTAGTAGGAATACTATCATCCAGCGACGTTACGGAGGGCGCACCTACTGTTGGAAAAGTGTTTGCTCATTGGGTGGGCGTGGTCCCATGTCGGCGGACCAGCAATTAGGGCCTCCTTCCCAAGTCCTTTTTGGCATTTGCACACAACGCTTTTCAGGGCTTGTTGGCCTGCGGTTTTCCACGTGGAATCCGCTTTAGTTTTCAGCTAAAAGTTATAGGGATGCAGTGAAAATATATTTTAAATTAAAGGTTTAATATTTAAAACAAAGTTTCCATTTCCAGCTTTCCAATCTTGTCTAATTGCATAGCATATCCATTCAATTAAAGTCAAAAATCGTGAAAGGATTCACCAAAAACTCTTCTAAAAAGTAGAGAAAAATGTAGTTCCCTCTGCTTTTCATCCGCATGGAGAGGCCCCAACCATTTCTGGGCTTCTATGCAAATTCAGCTCGCACACATTCCAGCTTTCCCTCTAGTTTCGCGGTCTGGAATACTTTGTTCTCACCTTACCGAGCGAGCTCTGGCTCCAAACACGAGCACATCTCATTGTTCCGTATCGGCGCTTTGTATCTTAAACAAAATTGCAAAACCGCAGCTGCAGGACAAGGGGAAAAAAATCCAGGATGAGGGGCAAAAGGGCAACCGCGTGTAATGCGAGAACCTGTCCGATGCGAGGCGCCTGATTAAGCTCGAAAAACCCAACAACCGCAAAGGGTTCGCAATCCGAATTTCCAACTGAGCAATCGAAGCAGAAATATTCAATCGCTTTAATATTTATGCGAGGATACAGACGTCCTCCCATTTGCATTTAGCGAATTATTTTCATGCAATTTTCCACACAATTAGACTTTGGGGGAAAATGCCAATCCCCCGGGGATCCCTTTCTTCTTCAATCCCTCACATATCACGCACAAAAAGAAAGTGGCTTAATGCTCCGAAAATTGTGCTGCAGTTGAGTTTCCAAAAGGAAAAGATACACATTCGTATCTGAGGACTAAAGTAGCTCGACAGTTGCCGCACCGAACCTATTTTACTTGCTTTTGGGAGTTTGTGAGAACAGGCAGACGTGTGGAAAACTTTTCGCCGAATTTTATATTTATTTGGCCTACTTCCGAAAAAGGGGCGGCCTAGGGGGCGTGGTTGGGTTCTGGCCCGGGCCAAAAATAGGCGTTTTCATCGGCAGCGCCAGTCGTCGTCGTCGTCGTCGTCATCATCATAAAAAAACAAGACGATGGCAAAAGTTTTTCAATTTTTGCTACAACTTTACCCTGTCCCGCCCCCTCGGTGTCCGCCCTCGGTCCTCCCCAGTCATCTATCCGATCCTTAGGTGTAGGTGTAGCTGCCCTCGAGTTGTGTAAACATTTGTAGTTTACTTTCAGTTGGCAGGCGGCTCGTAAAATCTGTCCGTTTCGCTTCAACTGGAAACGTTTTGAAAACTGTCTCGTAACTCAGACCCACCGGCAATACACCCGCCATCCCACCATCCCGCCTCATCCTAAAATTCCTCCCAAAAAACACCCAAGTTTGGGTTTGTTTTGCCGAAAAAGGACCACCGATTGAATTAGAAAATTATGCTGAAAGTTATTTGGATTTAAGAAGTAGGGACGCTGCCCATTGAGGGAAATGAAATTAGGTAATAGGATAGAAAATTACTCAGGCAGGAACCGGAAAACTAAACTTGGGGATGTGAATTGGACTAAACTGAGTAGAAAGTATAATAATAAGAAAACACAGTTTATAACTCGGCAAATTAAAAGAAAACTTTGGATCAAACCAATGGGAAAAAAGTTTGAAAAACTCATTGGAATTCGATTAATCTCAGAAAGGAGAAACGGAATAAATTGAAAATTAATCGAAAACGGGACTTTAATCTATAAAGTTTTTAGGCTAAAAAGTTTTAGATTAAAAGTAAATACAAAAAATTTAACTCATTACTGAATTGTATGTTTCCCATACCGGGAATTGAACCCGGGCCTTCCGGGTGAGAGCCGGATATCCTAACCACTAGACAATATGGGATATGGAATCCCTAGCAGCCATTATGAAAACGAAAATAAAGTTTATTTTCTAAATCTAAATATAGTTTTCTGATCAAATATTTACAAAGAATCTTTATTTTAAAATTTAAATAGTTATTTCACGGGGCATTATTCAACAATATTGTGATACATAGAGTTTAAAAGCTTAGGCTATTTTTAAATTTTTAATAAATATTAATAAATATTTTAAAAAAATCAAGTAAAAAAGTTTCCCATACCGGGAATCGAACCCGGGCCTTCCGGGTGAGAGCCGGATATCCTAACCACTAGACAATATGGGACTTGATAACACGGCTGCTCAGTGAACTTGTTGAGCTTGCTTAGCAACCGGTTCTAAAAATAGCATACATAATAGGCCATCTAGGCCTTCTTATCACGATCGTGTCGTTCAACGTTATCATCAGCCTTACAATAATCAGTCTTACAATCTTCAGAGTCAGAGAATCTAAAAGAACCAAAAAATATACACTTTATTCGCAATTTAAAACATAACTCACCCGATTTCCGAGATCTCACTCTCATTTGATGCAGAACTACAAAGTATGCAAAAATTACTAGACTCCAAAAAACACATCTGACAGTAGATTCCCTTGCAGTTGGGTAGGGAACAGCAAACGTAATTTGATCTGGAAAAAAAAAACAAATTAAATCAATGAGTATATTGTCTTAATTGGAAAAAGGTACGACTTTTGGAGGGGCCTGTTGCAAATGGTGCATGTTTTGCCTATAAAAATTCCACGACAACCATTAATACACCTGTAAGATTAGATTATATT
This sequence comes from Drosophila pandora, assembly GCA_021223865.1. Taxonomy (NCBI): domain Eukaryota; kingdom Metazoa; phylum Arthropoda; class Insecta; order Diptera; family Drosophilidae; genus Drosophila; species Drosophila pandora. The sequence continues at coordinate 7,424 of JAJJHT010009313.1, read as the reverse complement.
TGAGTAAGTATAGCAAATGAACTAATTTTAAAAGAAAAACTTACCAAATTTTTAGAGAACTCAACCAGGAGGCACATAAAAGATCTAAGCTTGTGCTTTTGTCTGAATAAAAATATAAACAGCGAGCTCGTTGACGGCTTGATATAATTAAATCATCTATTGAAACATTTAAAATTCCATATATTTAAAAAATGTTATAAATCGTCTTACCCCTTTCCTTTAGTATAGTACTTTGCAAAGCAATGGCTCTTTTTTGGGCTTGCTCTGGATAAAAGTAGGCCATAATCCGATGCCTCTTACGAAGTCCATACGGCTCAAAAAATATTAAAAACCATGCGAAAATGTACAGTATTAATATGAAGAAGTAATGGAGGTACTTCGGCTTTCTGGGTATTATTATACACCTTTGCTCATCTACATCAAAGTATCTTGGCTCAAAAGCATTTACAATGTTTCGCAAGAGATGTACAATTGTTCCTTTTCCTTTTATTGCCAGACGAAGGTAATCAGAAGAAGCTTTTAAGATAGGATGCAGTATTACTAAGTAAATTTCTATTATTTTTCATAAAAATCTACCTGGTATTATCTTAGAAACATTACTATAATGGGACATAATCTTAATTAAGACAAAAAGGCTAAAATCCAAGAAACAAATACTAAAAAGTTGAATTCCCATAATCACTAAGAAAACTCCAGATTGCTTTCGTGAATAAAATTCTGTAGGAAGAAGTCTAATCGAGTCGATCTTATGGACGGCATGATTATTTTAAAGTTAGTCTTCGGAGAGGAATTTTTATTATAAGTCTTACCTCGACGTATTTGTTTTCTTCACAACTACTCAAAGGTAAAGCTCTTACCTCCAAGCTCTGAAATTGCTGTTCTTCATAGATCTCGAACTCCCGGGTTATATAAACATTGTTAAAATCTGGACTCGCAAGATAACGAAAGCGAAAGGTCGTGGCTTTCAATATAAGATACAAAATTAACATAAATAAAATAGTGTAAATAATGAGATACACTAAAAAGAGCTTGCGCGTTTGCAAGTCCATATATTTATACATTTCTTGTTGAAGTACGAGATCCTTGTCACTTGTAGAACCCAATGTGGACCAAGCTGTATTGTGTTCAAAAGTTATGGTAGCCATAAATATAAATCGAAGTTTCACAAAGCTTGTATGCAAGCCTAGAAAAATATTTATAACTTTCCTATTAAAATTTAAATCATTTTTAACATACGATGAAAGATATCTGCGACAAGTCCTTCTTGAAGTGATATATTATTTTCAAAAAAGCTTGTCAGACTTTTGAGGTTATCGCAAAACCAAGCAAAATGATCTTTTCTGATTTCCTTAGCTTGATTATTTAGCTGTTTCTCAACCAATAATCCTGCTGCCATACATCTATTTAAAGGTGAGCTCATTTGGTAATTAAAATAATCCAGCTGCAGCGCCAGCCAATCTGTGCAAGTCGTGTAGGTGGCTTCTGTGGAGAGGAATCTTAATTAAAACCGTATAATCACTAACGAATGTCTTACGAATATCAGCTATTGGGAACTCCATGTGAACTAAAATCTTATCCAACTTATTTATTATTTGGTTAATGGCTGACAAAGTGCCTTGAAACGATTCCTGCACTGGATAAGATGGCTCCGCCATAATTCGGTGCATCTTGTCCAAAGCATAGAAAAGGAGACTCCCCTCGCAAGTGAGACTATGCCCCAAAATAGCGATATTTCGAATAAAATTCTGCACCGGTCCGGACAATGCCACAAGAAGGGCAAAGGCCATTAGCAGAACACGGTCGGTGACTAGGGTCGGCAGGCACAGCGCTAAGATGCACCTTGGAGAAAAATAATTTTAACAAAAATGGAAAAAGTATTTCGAGACTAACCACCTTCCTTGTCGTCTGAGTACCATTAAGAGAAGACCCAAGCCGATGATTACGATAAACAACCATTTCACATTTAGATCTTTGCAAGCCTTCTGGGGATTTCGATAATACCAAATCTGTACTATCAAAATACCCACAATATATCCCGCGATCACGTAAAACATAATATTGTCACGACAGTCCCATGGCGCCTTTATTTTGCTATCTTCGGGAACACATTCAGGATCCCCATTGTCCTCTGTTAGATCTTTTGATTCCATTGGATAGATGGGTGGCTCTCCCTCTGAACTGCAATCTTTCAGGTTCGTGGAGTACCTCTCACTCCTGTCTTGAGTCACATCACTGTTTTTTAAAGATCTGCAGGTATCGAGGAATTGCAAGTTTTCAATTAAATCATCCGTATCATTTTCCTCGAAACAAGACGAAGCAATTTCACTTTTCCAATCATCTGAATCTCCCATTTTTTCAATTCGAGATAAATATGAGACTTTTTTCTCTAAAATAGACTTAAAAGTCTAGGAAAGCTAAGTTGAGATAATTGAAAATTATTTTTTTGAAAAAAAGTTTCCCATACCGGGAATCGAACCCGGGCCTTCCGGGTGAGAGCCGGATATCCTAACCACTAGACAATATGGGACTTAATGTTCCCCGATAAATAGTGTTGGCAAACGGCTAAGATTTTTTCTATTTTTGTTTTATTTATTTAAAAATTTTTGAACAGGGTCTCAATATTTCGATATTAAGAACACCAAGAAATCAAAGTTATAATTATGGATATTTTGGAGAATTAATTTTAGAATTTTGAAAAGCATCCAAATTGTCAAAAAAAAAGTTTCCCATACCGGGAATCGAACCCGGGCCTTCCGGGTGAGAGCCGGATATCCTAACCACTAGACAATATGGGACTTGAAAATGGCGCCGGCCTGGTTCCCGTTACAGTTTTCTGAAAGCTAAAATCCTTAATATGGATCCTTAATATGGAACCTGGCAACTGACGTCCGACAACCTAACGGATGCGCCTGTCAACATTCAATTTTAAATATTCAATCCCCTCCCCATGCTGCTGTTCAGATTTACTGTTATGAGGGGTCAACTTCATATAACCTTTTTCGGAATTAATTAAAAACCATTCAACACTTTGGACTGGCAGTTGCATTTTTGAATGCCCACGACAACTCAACGGACTCCAGTGGCTGGGAACGAAGCACATAATCATCAATTATTCGCACAATTACCGCAAACAAATAAATATTCTTAATTTATTGTGTTTTCGAATCGGGCTTGGCCGCCCACAATGGCAACGGCAACAGGCGGTGTCGGCGTCGGCGTCGGTGTCGGCGAATGCAGACGAAAAATCGCTACGAAAAAATATTAAAAATAAATTTCCAACCCGAAAGAGCAAAAGCACACAAATATCTGAGTAGCAGACGGACAGGGATCCGAGGGCCAAGAGCCGAGGATTGCGGTATTGAGATTGATGTTCATAAATTAATTCCTCGCCATCTCCTCCATGGGTCTGGTCTCTGTGATTTCCATTGTATCGGTCTGTAAGGGTGTCTGTTTGTCTGTCTGGATGTCATGCGATAAATTTCATAGATGCATTTGGTAATTTCAATTTGTTTTAATGTGTCGCTGCTATTCTGTTCTATTTTATACTGTTCTGGCGCTGTAGACACATATAACACATATAATTTGAGGTTTATTGGCCGTGCCGTGGTGTTGCTCGTCTATTTATATCTGGCCTCGTGGGATGATCTTACTCTACTGTCTACTGCCCCCCCGTCATAGCAATTGTCGCTGCCTATCAGGGTGCCTATCAGAGGTGGTGTGCTAAGGGGCGGTGGAGCTTTTGAAGTTTCCCCAGGGCGGAAATGGATCTCGTACATCTCTTAAAGATCCATAAACTGGATTGAAATATGCACTCAAAGAACAGCAATAATTTTCCTTTGATTATGAGCAAGAAAAGTGTTTTTTTTTATACCAACAAACCAATAAACACTTGAAGGATAATCTAATTTAGTCTATTTCGCTTAAAGTTAGTTATTGTTTCTTAGAGTGTATCAAAAAACACTCAATACACTTTCGCTCGGGCAACATAAATCAATTTACTTTCCTGACACATTCTCTATGCTGGACAAACATTTCCTGAATACCTCAATGGGATTTTCGGGGGCTTAGTCCCGGTGGCGCCATCATTCGTTTTCCGAGGATTAGGGCAGAGGATTTTCCATCCAGCTTCATCATAATTAATAAACTGTCGCAATATAGCGATGCTGTCGCTGCTTTATTTGTATCTTTCATGGTGTCGCATTTTATTTCAGCATAGAGGCCAGCCCAGCTAGCCACATAAATTGTTGGAGCTCTGGAGCTTCCACACATGTACTGGCCGTAAAATAACGTTATTTCGGTTCTGTTCCGCCTAACGATGTCATCAGTGTTGTGTCTCTCACCTCACCTGAACTCACACCGGTAATCGCCGTTTAGAGCCGGCTTCCTATTTCTATTTCTATTCCCCCAACTTCAAACTACTTGGGTGTCCGAAATTTGTCGCGCGATGAGAGAAATTTCGTTTGAATGGTTTCCGCAATGAAGCGACAAAACTGACAGCCACCGAGGAATTATTGCCTTGCCCTCCCGAGTCTTTGGAGGAGCTGGAACTGCAACCGTTTTCCACGAAAATTCAGCCCATAAAATGCGGTAAAAGTCATTGCCAGGTTGCCTGGCCCCAAACCTTTTCTACGTTTACGTTTTGAGAACTTCCTCTGGCTACAACTTCCCCAAATTTTTCCCAACCTCCACGACTGCAACTGGTCTTTGGTCAGTCTCGGATCTGGTACTTCATTTCTTTTCATTAGCCGCCCGCACTGTCTGCCATCTATGGACGGACCGGAGTCATAAAACGTAACTGGTTACTCCGCGTAAATGTTCTCGTAACTCTCTCGCTGCACTGAGAAATATAGTCATGAATAATATAAAACAAAATATCTAGAAGATACTGGCTTCCATTTGTCAAATGTACCTTTAAAGTCTGTGATTCTTTCAGTGCATCTACCAACTTACTTGATTACTTGCCACTGGCCAGCTACTATATAGCCCTTTTACTATGTAATATATGTGTGTTACTGGGACAGAAAGACAGCCAGCAGACCGACGGGACAGACAGTGGCACTTTATTAATGAAAAGCGCAAAAGTTCTTTCTATTTTTTCCCATCCAGACCGACCTTTTCATTCCGCAGTAATAACGTGTGTGGCCTGGCCTGGGGTCAGGGCAGCACTGGCGGAGATTTGTTAACTGAAAGTGAGCGGTTTCTGCAATCGGCCAACTGAAATGGCCAGCAGATACTGGACTAACATGGCAAGTCAATGAGGAAAGTTCGTCGGCAAAAAGGTCAGCAATTAGAGAGAGTTTAAATGCCGATATGTTGTTCGGGGCTGAACTTGGAAAGAAACTCGCTTCTTGTTAACATGGGAAAGACTTTCATTACCAAAAGATAGTAAAATAGTTAAGTAGTTCTTGGTATTCATTAAGTCAAGCTTAGCTATAGCTTAGAGAAGCTTATAGAGAAGTTATATTTAGTAAACCTGTTTTAGAAATATATATATTCTGTCAGCATGTTCTGGATCAATACTTTCCCCCCTCAATAGAGTTATGATTTAATTTTCTAATCTGATGCCTAGCTCCTTTGCATTTTTGTTTATGTTGGAAGGCACAACCGAGCACCGCAAGCGGATAAACTCAACATAAAACTGCAGAAATCATAAAATATCTCAGACTGCCTCCTCCGAGGAGAAGACCCCCGGAAAGTGCACTGAAACTAGAAACTCGGGAAATGAAATATCGATTGGGGGCGATTATTTTGAGGCACCCACCATGGAGTAGGGAATATTGTGTTTTTTCTTTGTTGTCTTGGATTTATTCTCTGTATTTAATGTTTTTTGTATATTTTGTTGGTCGTGCCTTGGTAATTTGCCCGTTTTGCCTGGCTGACAAGTCGTTGGCATCTCTGGCGCATGTTAATTATGCCAGCAGCGGACTACCCGACTACTACTACCTACAAGATGTGGGCCGTGGCCACGATGAAAAGACCTTGACTCTCGCCAAGATCTTGATACGATTTATACAATTTTTGATTCATGGCGTCTCCGCTGTCTCTACGGTCGCTATCTTTGGCGACTTGGCCGCGGCGGCAAACCAACCGAATTAATTTCGTAGGCAAGGCATGTTGCCATATTTGCCGACGCGAGAATTTCGAGTTCGAAAATTTGAATTCAATCAGCAATTTGCATACATTTGCAGGCCCGCAAAAAGAAGCTGCTTAGGCTTTAAAAGGCCGGATTAGCCACCCGCCCACACCTACAGCCTCCCTCCAAAAAAAAAATCCCTCTCCCCAGATATTTAAAATTTAAAATTTTTGAAAAGTCGCCGTTATGGGCCGGTGACCCACCAAAGTGTGGCAGCTAATGGGACAGCCAAGTGACAAACTGGCTGAGATTCCCAACTAGGTGTGGGCCGTTGATTGACTGATTGATTGACTGACTGACTGACTGAGTGACTAACTGACTGACTACCACTCTTGTTTCGATGGTCTAAATAGGGGACCACTTGATCTCAAAACTCCCCCTCTCCCATGCCTAATCCAAACATTTGCAAATTGTTTAGCTTTTGGCTTTTGTCGCGCTGCCCACCAAAATAGATTGGCCAAATGGGGGAGGTGGCCAGATCGCATCTGTCTGAGATATCGTACGATTTTGTATATATAAAACGAGATTTATTTTTGTGTTCGAGAGAGTGAAAAATATGAAATGCTCTTTAGATATAATCCTTTTCAAATTTGACTTGAATAAATATTCAAAATAATATTCTGAAACCAAACAATAAAAACCTGAAGTACTTGTGAGAAAATAAAGACTATTATTCCCTTCATCTCTCATATGATTGGGTTTTATATCATATCTGAATCAAGGATATTAAAGAACCTATCTTTTAGGGTATCCCTATAAATATCTAACTGCTGCCACTGCCTCTGTTTTATTTTAGTCTCTATTTCGAGCTGATTCATTCACGTCTCGTTTAGTGGTCTGATCTGATGAGATCGTCGCCTCGCGGCTATATTTAAATGCCCAAACATCCATAACGACACTTGTGGGGATCGGCTAGTGGGGTTGTGCCACAGTTCCACCACCTCCTCCTCTGCCCCGTCGCCAATTTGCGATTTTCCTAGAATTTATTCTGTATTAATTTCCCCACATTAGTTTTTAAAGCGCCCATAAAGCTGACAAATATTTTAAGGAGAATGTGCGACTATGAGAAAAAGCGCGACAAATTAATGAATTTATGAGACACTTAATCGTGGCACAACATCACAGCAGCCACCTGTGTGTGTTGTTGCTGAAAAATGGCCCCCCTTTGGTTTTCCGATTTTCCGACTAAATTGTTTCTAGGCGCCAATTGGTCACCCCATACCCCCATACCAACATTAGTAGTGCGTGGGCGATACGAACAGCATTCTCAATTTGTTTTTTTTTTTTGTTT
>JAJJHT010008999.1:0-15650 GCA_021223865.1 Drosophila pandora | reverse complement strand
GCCGTCTTCATGGTTGTCCTTTTTTAGTCCATTCTGGCCAGGGCCCTTGACGGTCAGGGCATCATTTAGAGCTAACGAGTTATTTCTGCGGTTCAGCACCGCCATTCCGCCGTCACGCTCTAAAAGCATTTCGCTGTCTCTTTCGCCTCTTGGCTTGGGACTCGGACTCGGACTCGGTCTCGGACTCTTCATCAACGCTGGCAAAACGTCGCTCATTTATTTTGATTACCTTTACGCAGAAAGCCAAACCAATGCCAACAGCAGATTTTCCCTCATCTACTATACCATGTTCATTTCCATTTTCACTTCCTAGCCTGTTTTTGTTTTCCCTTTTTTTTACATTTTATTTTTGAAATTTTCAGGATCTGGGCAATCTTTCAGAGTATCTTCATCCCATTCTTTCGCCAGAGTGCTTATCTAAGAACATTAGACAGACATCAGAGGGCCGGGGGAAAAGTGACAAGTAGGGCCGTGGGAATAGAGCCATTTTCGTATTTACAGTGGTTTTTCAAAAAATACTTGTACCACTCGGTTTAAATTTTTAAAAGAGTACATTAATGGGAATTTATGGGTTTTTAGTTTTCTATGGTAGGTTTTAGATTAAAAGTTCATTAAAGTTGAGCTTTTAGAGAGCGGAGATAGCTTCCATTAAAAAAGTACTACTCGTCGTATACGCAATATTTATGTTCTCTACTTTACAGATTACGTATACGACTAGTGTACTTTATAATCCTTCTTTCTTACTGCTCATCGAGATCTTTTGTTATTTAATGTTTTTAAAGAAAAACTTTTTAATAAGCTAGTTTCACTAGTCGTATACGTATTTTGAAATAATATTCCATGGAAATAATATTCCATGTTCAATTAGTCGTATACGTAATTATTTCAATTTTAAAAAATTTATTTCAAATAAGGGGGACAAAAATAAATAAAAATTTTTACTTATTAGAAAATTTTCTTTGTAACTCTGTTCTACTAGGCGTATACGAAACCTTTAATGTCTTGAGGGTCACTAGTCGTATGAGTAACTTGTAAAATCTTTAAAGTTTTATTTTTTAAAAAGTGTTGTTTCTAGAAGCTGGCTATTTGTCTATTTTTGGGGAATTGAAAGGTATTTATGAATTTTGTTAAAAAAGTCAGTGTTTCTAGGCGTACTATACGTAATGTGTGTGGTTTCATTGATTTAATTTTTCCATTAGTTTTTATAAATCTTTTACTGGCAAAGAAAATGTATAAAAATTATGATTATGAAAATTATGAAATTATAAAATATTCTACCTATCAAATATGTAGAATTTTTATTTCGGACTGGAAGCAAAAAGCATGATTGGAAAACCTTCTCGTACAAAAGCTAAGAAATTGAATAATAAATAACAATCAACTGGTGAATCAAAGTGCCCATTTCCGGCTGACCACTGTAACTTTATCCTTTGCTTTTTCGCAATTCGTTGAACGTTAGTTACGGACTTTGAATCATGGCAGGGCATCAAGCGTTGATGAGCTTAATTCCCTGGCGACACTTTTGTCCGAACAAATTTACTAAAGTATATAGTATATTCCACAGACACACACACTTTCGGGAAGAGTGGAACACTCGGAGGCTCACACACAGAAACTGGACAAAATGCAATAATAAAGTTAGCAAAAGGATCTACATCTACATCTCTGCAAAGTATCTTTCCGACTCTCCGACTCCAACGCTTGTCTAACCGTTTCCGGACCTGCTTCCGTTTCGCCTTGACTCTCGTTCCGTTCCGTCATTTGACGACAACTGTGAATCCGGATGGAGGACAGGGTACGATGTAGAGGACCCCGAAGGCCCGTTACCACCGAATTCCATTACGGCAATCCTGGCTCATTGTTTTCTCAGACTCTCGGGCCAAGTCCAAGGGTTCGTGGCAACGAAATGGTAGAAAAAGGGGAGCCGCCCGACCCCATCCGAGAAACCGAGTTTGGGAATGGGTCTTCCGCTGTGGCCTTTTCCTTCTTGTTACGTTGTACACAAAATTAATATTACAATTTTTGCCTTCAACCCGGCTGTCATATAAGAGCGAAATAATTTCAGAAAGCATATTTCAAAATGAAATTTTCTTGCGGCTGGCTGGTATGTGGCTGGAAGGGGGGCACTTGCGGAAAGGAGAGCTCGAAAGCGGGGTCCAGGTTCAGGTCCTGGTCTGGGTTGGGGTCGAAGGGGCATTGTAGCCTAAAACAAATGTTTGTGCGGTCTGGCTTGGTCTGGTCTGGTTTGGTCGACGGCTCCTGGGAAAGTGGCCTGTTTTATAATGAAATAAATTTGATTTGCTCATTGACTCGATGACGATGTCGACAAACCTGAAGGATCCTAGAACAGGGGAAGGACTCACTGAGAAGTAAACAGATTTCTTTTGAAAATTTTCTTTCAGAAAAGGTTAAAAAAAATGAAAAGCATACTATTTCTTGAAGATTAATTTAGTTGGTGGTAATGGTATGTTTATTTATTTTTAAATATTCTCCAATAATTCTCTCAGTGCAACAGCTGCCCAAGAATGAGGGCGTGGCAGCGACGCGAACTGGGCGGGGCCATGTTTGGCCGACATGTGTGGCCAGGCATGAAGGAGCTGGCCCGGAATTTGCATGCTCAAAAGTGGAGCAAGCGTACAAATGCCGGCGGAGCCGGAGACGCTAACGGAGATGGAGACGTACGGATCCGGGTGTGTGGACCGGCGTACGGACGGACGGATGGACTTGGCTGCATGTGCTAGCAAAATCAACGGAACGGGCTCGACATTAAGTGCTCCAGCACGGTCGGTTTCTGGCCATGTCTCTATATGTTGTTGGTGCGAGAATGTGGTACGGGGGGCGCTCACACGCTCACACACATATAAAGCAAAAGGTATTAGGACTTGTGCAAAATGAAATATGACATAGTTGACAAAGGAGCGGATGGGAGATGGCATCTATATTACACATTACATATTACACACAGAACGCAAAGCCTGCGGCTGGCATCAGGAATAGTTGAAACAGGAGTCTGAGTAGGAGCAGGAGCTGGCGGAGCATCAGGAGCCAAAACCCTTTGGCAAATATTGATGCCACCTGAGCGTGGGCACACTCCGGGGGTAGATCAGTTGTTCACGTGTCCGGTCACCTGCATCTGATGGCCGACCATAAAGGATTTTCGTTTCGGCATGCTAACCTAGTGTGGGCGTCACTCACCTTTAAAAGTCATAAACGAAAATTCCTATTTTAAAACTTGAAAATTCCACCCTAGACAGGTTTAATTTTAATTAAAAGACATCCTAAAAATTGTTCATTCGAATATATATTAAATGAAGTTTATTTTCTTTCTTTAATAAAAAGATAAATGCTTTATGTTGTCTATTGTATAATTTTGAATTAAATAAATTTTTGGACATTGTTTTCTGGATTTTTTCAAAGCCATTTAATCTAAAAATACAATAAAAAGGAAAATATATCAAAAACTATTATCAGGCTGTGTAATTTTATGAATACCAACCTTTATTATAAATTAAGTGCCAAAAAATCACACATCAATGGAAATGACCCAGCGGCTCTTTAAACTCCCAGGAGATAAAACAAAATAAATCATAAATAGCCCAATTTTTTTGGGTTCAGCTGATTTGTGGTATTTTTTAGCTCCCAGGCCTATAGCTCCCAGGAGACGTTCCATTATTTTATAATGATTTATTGAAATTCCCACAAAATATGAGTATGGCAGAGTGTGAAGAAATCCATAATCCTGAAAAAAGATATCATATATCAAAGAATTTTGTAAATATATAAGAAAGAAAGAAACCTGTTTCCGTGTAATTTGTAGTCTCTCTACGACTCACCTTTTTAAACCAATAACCGTAGGATGTGCTTCCGTCGGAAGGATTCCATTTGGGCCATATGCATAAGCCAGAATTCAGTGTGCATCACAATCTCGGTGGTTATATCTACGGTTGTCCCGACTTTGTGTCCTGGTTGTGCATTAAATGCCACTCAGCCAGCCGGCTTTAGTTTCACTCATTTTCCGGGGCACGGCAGGCATAGCATGGCATGGGATGGAATGGCATGGAATCAAGGGGGCGGTGGTCGGAAAAGCGCGAAAATGGAGCTGCATACTTTTCCGGCAGTGCGCTCCACTTGGCGTGCGGCATGCCACATCGCTGGATGGCAATGCAACGAACCAACAACCTCGACATGGAGGTTGATGATGGTGATGTTCATGATGACGACGATGATGATGCTGATGCCATAGTGTTGCGTCATGTAAAAGATAAACAAGTCGACATTTTGACAACCTAGACAAAAAAAAAAAACAAAAATAAAAAACAGAAAGAAAGGAAGAAAAAACTGAAATCCACAACAAAATGAAAGAAGACAACAGCGACGGTGGATAAACAAGATGGAAGCCAGCAGAATCCCGCAGACAATGGATGATGATGTTGTTGTGAGGACTCCATGAAAGTCGCCCATCAAATAATCGAAATCAACTTTCAACTTCCAACTTTGGGGTCCTGCAATTTATATGCAAATTTCATTAAGAAAAATGCGGATGGTAGATGGTGGGTTAGTAGTGGGCTGTGGGTGGACATAAAATATCCGCTGGTGCTGAAGAATCCGCCGCGAGCTTAGCCAGAGCCATCAACTGGGTCCTTGCCATCGCCCTCCTTGCCGCGCGCCTCCCCTGAAAGTAATTGAAACAAGAAATATGCATTTGACCAGAACTCCCGCCTTTCGACACGCCCGCAACTTGGTTCTTTGGCGCGACTCAACTAATGTAATTTAAAATGGACGAGTGGCAAATTACTCGGACATTGCGGACATTCCGCACCCTCGACACCCTTGCCACAGCTGCCACAACCCTCAAGACTCGACGACAGGGCGAGCTAAATAGAATGAAAGGAAAAAAAAATACGCAAATTACCCCAAATCCCTCTAAAAAAATGAAGACGCGGAAAAAATTGTTTAAATAAATTGTGTGGGCGTTGCGTAAATTTGTTTTTTTTCTTTGTTTGGTTTGGTTTTCACCCCGCTAGGATTGGCCAGGATTAATTTGTTATTCAAATTTATTTGGAAAAAAATGGTTAATTGGCGGGTGGAGGGTGAATTGGAGCTTAATATGATGAAGGATACATTGTATAGAAAATATGGAACAAATAAGATAAAAATGACTAAGCTTTAGTTATCTATATTTCTTATAATTGTTCGTAGTAAGTTTACTACTATCAACTTTTCTATAATTTCAAATAATACTTATAGTACCTCGCACTCCGAGTTCTTAGTCTTTCATTTACATTTCAAACTCAAATATCTCCTAAAAGCAAACGAACAATTTCAATAAAACAGCAAGTTTTATGTTCTTTGGCCCTTCGGACTCTCAAGTATCTCAATTTTATTATTCTATTAAATACGCTTGCATCTCTATTTTGCTTTTCAAAATTACCATTTAGCTATTTCTGAAGCCCACTCGGAAGTGCAGAGCTGTAACTCTGGCAGACTTTTCATATTTCTATCACATTTTTGTGTTTGTGCAGCAATCGTTGAAGAAACTTGCTCAACTTTCTGCCAGAAAGTGTTGCATGAATTTGAATCTGAATGCTTCAATATAATTGCAGATTATACGCCAAGCAACCCCGCCCAGTATCATCCCCAACTCTTTCCCCCCGAAAATCCGTTGCAAACATGGCAACCTCTGTTGCATGGCAACCTCCCCTTCCTTTGGCATCCACAATTTTCCCACTCGGCTTTGATGGTCTCATTTCTCCGGCCGCAGCCCCTCGATCATAGCGAAGTTGCACGGTTTGTGTGCGCTTTTCTCATGTTTAATGTTTTACGATGTACTTGGATAAAAGAGCACAAAAATCAACCGAGAAATGTGAAAAATATGTATGGCTAAAGAGAACACTTCAATTTTTGTTTAAATGCCAATAAAACTGTCATCAAAAAGTTGTTAAGTAATGAAACATTGAAAATAAATGTGCGCGTCGTGGGTAGTCGCTTTTTTCTTTAAAATATTTTTTGGTTTTTTTTTTTCAGATTCCCAGATTCCCCCACCCAATGAGACAAACTTTTGCCTCTGGAAATTGTTCAAGAATTAATAGCTGAAGTGCAGCATCCTCTGGAATGGGCTACGTGGGGCTATGGCAGTGGCTGTGGGGCCGGGGCACTTACTTGTACAATTTAAGCTGCTGCCACCCCAGTCCACCACATTGTTGCACATTTACTTTTTGCAGCATATCAAGTTGAACGCACAAGTTTTCAATATTTTTTCCCAGACTGAAAGCACGTTAAAAAATTAGTGAAAAAATCTGTAAAAATATATTGCAATTATTCAAAAAATACATTTTATAAAAAGGTTAATGACTTCATTACGAGCTCTTAAAATTATTTAATGTGAAGTTAATTACTTTGATTTCAGATTGAGTTAATGAGGCCATTAATATATCATATTCCTATCAAATGGGTCACTTTTAGGGAAATCTACACAATGATATCCACTTTTTATTAATATTCATTCCAATTTTATTTACTTTGAAAAAATCCTTGGTTCAGTTATTTTCAAATTATTATTTTTTTTATTTTGTCCGAGTGTTTTCTTTACGTTTCGTTATTGTTGTTAAAAAAGTTTTTCCCCTCTCATAATTCCCAATTGCTCTTTTGTTCAATTGTAAATCTGCGAAGGGTGCGGGGTGCAAGGATAACGGAGGGTAGGGTCTGCAGGATGGGTGGGTCTAGGGGGTTTGGACAACCGCCATCCCGTGTCCGCAGTTGTTTTACGCAACATTTACTGTGGCATTGGACTCATCTTCGGCTGCTGAAGAGGATCCAGATGGGGGGCGGGACGACACCCACACCTCCGGCAGCTCTCGGACTTGAACTCTCTCGTGTACTTTTAGACTCAAACGTCTGTTTTACGCTAATTGGAAAAGTTGCAAGTTTTTTGGCCTGTTTTTTAGACGGTGGTATGGCAGGGGAAGGCGGGCGGTAAGGACATTATATGTACGAGTACGACTTAGGCCTGGTGCGGTGTGTGGCTTTTATTGGAGGCAAATTGCTTAGAGCGATGCTTATTAGCAGCTGACACGGTCGCCTCATCATCAAAGTTGTGGCCTAAACTGCTCAAGAAGCTCAAATAAAAATACGAGCTTAAAATAAGCGCAAGTCAAGCGACGGGAATTTCATACTTTTAAATTGGCCATTAGCCTGGCTGGGACGGGCTGGGGATAGGCGGGCAGGAAGAGAGGCAGGCTGTCAGGAGGAAATCTCGGCAAAGCCTCTCCCCTTCTAGGATCAACATAAGCCCCTGCATCCTGCTCTTTATTTGTAATTATAATAAACTAAAATGACTTTATATTTTGAAGGATGTTTTTGCATCCGCTGCTGGCTCTCATCGCGCGCCATCATCATCAAGAGTGCTTAGTTGCTTTTGGCGTTTATGCGGGGCGATTAGATTGTGAAATTAGTTGTTTGCAAAAATAAATAGATAAGTAACTTAATTAATTATTAAAACCTTAAAAATACATACATATTGGGTCAACAATATATTGAATAAATATTTGATGTATTAATTTTTTTTTAATAATTTAAATATTTTTTTGCTAAAAAATCTAATCATAATCAATATATTTAACTAGTTTTTAGAGCAGTTAAGGAAGTACTCTAAGATAAAGATTCTTGATATTTATTTTTTCTAAATATAAAGTTTTCCAAAAAATCAAAATTTAAACAAAAAAGTATGAAAACAAAAAAGTAAGAAAATAAGCCGAACCTCCTTTATCTTGTCTTTTAATATTTATAATTGGAGCCTTGGAGCCGAAAAAATACAGGGGAAATTCTCCCACCAAAAGCGATGTAAAACTCACGAAATTTTTCCTCGCATAAACCCGAATTTAACGAATTTAATTCGTGTCCTTTGGCAGTGTTCGCTGATAACTTTGCCTTCCAGGCTCAAAGTTCCCCAGCGCATGCTCGGTGAGAGGATATACGGGGAAATTATTTCATAAGGAGCCCGAGACATCCTTCTAACTGGCAAAAGGTCCATGCAGCGGCAAGCTAGTTCAGTCTCTTGCCTTAAATGGCCGCGTGCGGCAGACAAAAGCGCATGAAAAATTCATAAGAATTTGTCGGTCCGTAAGAAGGTATTCTCGCCNAACTTATAGAAAATAAGCCGAACCTCCTTTATCTTTTCTTGCAATATTTATAATTGGAGCCTTGGAGCCGAAAAAATACAGGGGAAATTCTCCCACCAAATGCGATGTAAAACTCACGAAATTTTTCCTCGCATAAACCCGAATTTAACGAATTTAATTCGTGTCCTTTGGCAGTGTTCGCTGATAACTTTGCCTTCCAGGCTCCAAGTTCCCCAGCGCATGCTCGGTGAGAGGATATAGAGGGAAATTATTTCGTAGGGAGCCCGAGACATCCTTCTAACTGGCAAAAGGTCTATGCAGCGGCAAGCTAGTTCAGTCTCTTGCCTTAAATGGCCGCGTGCGGCAGACAAAAGCGCATGAAAAATTCATAAGAATTTGTCGGTCCGTAAGAAGGTATTCTCGCCCAACGTTCGTCAACGTCAGGCAGGCAACAACGACAGCAATAACAACATCATATAGCATATAGGCTAGCCTTAAACGTCTGTCGTTAGGTGTAACGAGGTGTGTTCCTATGTGTGTGACTGTGTCTATGTGTGTATGTTAGCCGTGTGCCTTGATGTCCTGAGTTCTGTGCTGTGTTAGTGCCGTTGTTATAAAAACACAACAAAAAATTGAATGCCAAATTGAAAGTGGTTGACAGGCAACTGAAAAAACAACAACGACAAGAGCAATAACGTCAAGTGTCCTTTTGGCCAAGGCAAAGTGAAAGCAATACTCACCCGAAAAAGTACCGAAATTATATGTGGCACAAAACAACACGAAAACAAAAACAAAACACAAACACTCAACTGCTCAAATGCTCAACGGCAAATAGGCAAAAGTTTATTATTATTCCATTGATTTCAAGGCAAATCAACTGCGCAACAATTTCGGAATTTTTGCTCACAATATAGGACTAGTGGAGTAGGTTAGGGTACCGACAATTGACATGATGGAGTAGTTGTTGTGGGGGAGTTACGAGAACATCAAACGTTTAAATAAAAATTAGTTTGGCATGTGTTCTACAGCCAATTTGATTTCATTCCTCATCCCCGATGATGTCCTTTGAGCTGAAATTTCAACAACTTTTTGCCACATGGCATACTTTTGGGGATTCATTGAAATTAATTTCGGGAGTTTTTTCCTTATTTTTTGTTACGAGAATTTCAGCTTTGCTCCGCTCTGCTCTGTTCTGTTTTGTGGTTCTGGTCGCGAGTTCATTTTCCAGTCTCTGATTTTGGCCATGACCACACGTTTGGTTAATTAAGCCGCTGAAGTCATTTTGCTGAGAGCCGGATTTGAAGCTGATCAAGTTGATGATGATTAAAATCAAATATATATCACACAATCAAGACGGCGGAGGGGACCAAGTTAAATGAGAAAACTTTAATTGGAATGAAAACTTTTCTTTGAACCTCACATCAAATTAAGTTTACCTTATTTTTCAAAATTAGATTTTAATTGAAGGACTGTTACTTTCCAGGTTTTATTATTAACTTAAAAATGTATATAAATTGAGGCTAATGGGAGAGTGTACTTTATTAGAAAGTACTTTATGTCTTGATTTAGATTTAAACTGTTCTTGGGCATTTCAATTTTCGCGACCTTATTCTACCGTTTTATAAATTTATGGCCGAATTCATTTAACGATTTCTTCGGCCTTTGAGAAGTAGGCAATGCAAATGAAATTTTAATGAAATTAGACTGGCCGGGATACCGATTTCCGAAACAACTTTTCAATTGTAAAACGCCAATTCAGAGACCCCTCGCTGGGGGTCGTAAATAGGTCCAAGGGTGGGGTAAAAATAGGGCTTCTAGTTTATGGCTTTTTAATCATTTAACAACGCCCTTGCTTTTTGCAGCCAACATGCAAATTGCCTGCGCTGGACCCATGCCCGGACCCCAGGATCAGAATCCGTATCCGTACCAGAACCAGAAACAGTACGAGTACCAGGACGAGGCCCAGCACCAGAACCAGCACCAGTACCAGTACGAACATCGTCATCATCATCGGGTGTAGAAGAACCAACAGGGGCACAATAAAAATTGCCTATAAATGGACGGAAGAGCCGAAGGCGGGGTACAGTCGGTGATGGTGGAGGATATACGCACAAGGACAACAACGGTGGCAGGCAAACAGGACAACAAAGCCAAACTTCCGCATAGGATGCGCCAGAACGGAAGTTATTTTGGCCGCCTGAACGTGAGCGCGCTGCTCATCTACTTGTGCTGCTATCTGCTCCTGATAATGGCAGCATCTGGCGGCAGCAATAATGTGGTAAATGGCCTCAAATGCTACTGCAATCCGAAGGAGTGCGACGTAATACATTCTCCGGACTGCCCCGGCAAAGGACTTATGCTCTGGGATCCCTGCAAGTAAGTAGTCGCTCGCTCGCTGGCAAGCACGGAAGCTCTACACCAATTAAAATGATATTTTCCGGTTTTATGGAAACCACTGTGGCCAACCACATGAATATATCATTATCCCGCATGTTGGGTAAATTTATATTGGATTTTATTTTATTGGCACTGGTTCTCTTGCTGGTGGCTTTCAGAAATATATTCTTAATAGTTCTAAAGCCTGAGGATTTTATATTTCTTTCAGTCCACTATTTAATTATGGCTTGAAAATGTATTTATTTCGGAATATTATGAAATTATTTTCAGCTATCAAACAAGTGGACGTAATTAATTTAAAATCAACAGCTCCACAACATAATTGAACTATCCGGATTAAATTATAAACTCAAGAAATCAATTAAAATAAATTGTCTGTTTGTGGCGGTTTTTAGTTGCCAAAGGGGAGTTATTTTATTTTATTTAAAATTTGTGAAAATTGAATATCCTTTTGATCTTTTTGAGTATTTGTGGCTCGATAAAATATTATATTACAATAATTTAGATTTCGGCCAATTAATTATTCATTGAGGGGTAATTAATTGAAATTATTAATTCCTTTGTCGAGTTAGGTATTAATAAAAGATATAATTGGAATAAATTGTTTTAGTTTTTTTTAATATGTCAACAAATATAAATTGATAGTCTAAATTTGCATAATTACACAGTTGGCATATACTTTTATTTATATACATTTAAATATTAATGAATGTAGTTAGTATATGAAGCTCCATTGCTTGGAAGCTAGAAAAAAAAATCACACTTTTCCAACTCTATTATACGAATAATTGGCAATGATATAATTAAGCGAGTCAGACGTCAAACTGTCTCTTCTATATTCCAATCTAATTCAAATCGTGAGTCACGTACTGCTTAAGAATTCAGATCAGGCCAACACACAGCCACCTACACCTAGACCAGACTAGAGAGTGTTAACTAATTGTTAACGCTTATCGAATCCAAGACGGAATCGAATCAATTACTACTGGGATTCATTTGGCCTCTATTTGGTGGATTCGTGGATTATTCTCATATACATATCCGGTCGTTTTGTCCAACTATTCGCAGATGTTGCCGCATATGCGCCAAAACTCTGGGCGAGTCCTGCGGCGGTCCGGGCGGATTTTCCGGTCAATGTGAGCCGCCCCTGCAGTGTGTGACCAAACTGCCCATTAGCAGCGGACTGGGCGTATGTATGGGTAAGTTGTTGCAGATACACATGAAACTATATATACACTTAGAAAAAAATTGGCGTGCCCTTAAATAGTCCTTAAAAAGACAGAACATCTATCATAGCTTTCCTTTACCAAAGAAAATAAAACTCAATTTGCAATTCAATTAAACGCATTTGTTTCCCAAAAGACACTTTTTTAAAATTCAGTTTATGCAACAATGTTTTGTTTTGGTCTGCTGAATAAAACAACAATATGTTGGTTGCTGCTTGTGAATTGTATATCGAAACAATATTGATTTTATTTCCTGTGCATTATAAGGGCATATGGGGATAGAGGACACATTGAGCGGGTTATGGATAGGCAGAATTCGTATTTAGTCGCATCCATTATGCATTAACATCACGTATTATAGACCACACTGCCGTCGATTAATAGTTCCACAACCGGTCCGGAGCTCGTCAGCAATTTCGTTCGCACTTGCCATTTGGCCTGGGGCACTCCTGGCGGGAATTCGTCGGCCAGGAATGTGTAGTTTCGGATCTCGAACAGTTTTCCCTGCATAATTTGATGGCATCAATTTGGTTTTTGTATGTAATCATGTTTGGGGAATTAATGCGGTTGAAACAGCCTGGGACTGGTGCGGATATTTATGTATTTCGTTTCAGAAAATTGAACACGGCCAAATGGAAAATGGGAAATGGGAAATACTAAATGAAATAACTGCAAAACGTTGTTCAAATTTAACTAGTTTGGCTCGTCGAGTTCCACAACACGAAATGTTGACAAATATTTGCTTTTATTTATTGAAAGTTGTTTCCCAGGAGTGAAATATTTGTCTCTTTCCCCAGCCCGAGGGAGGAGATGGGGGGATAAAGTTTTGCTATCAAGAGTATCTAGATAGAATAGGTACAAAGCAAACGGAAGTTCTATTTCATTAAATTGGTTTCTGCTCGCTTGTTGTCATTGCAAGCATATTGATTCTCTTTCAATTTTGATAACTTTTTACCAAAAAGTGAGCATTGGGATTACCTTGCTAGTTGAAGCTTAGGTTTTCAAGTAAAGGAACAATAGAGGTGCCAAAGCAGAAAGGCAATTTATATAACTAAAATACTGTGATAGACTCACCTTGGGCACCGGACATGAAGTAGGAAGATTGCTCACTGCCTTGAATCGAGTAAAAAGTCGACCCATAATATTATTATACATCGAGCTTAGATACTTGCAACCATCCATTTTGAACTCGGCCACAGACATCCGACTATTATCCTTTTTTATTAAATCGAATGTGGCATTTATATTGAATTTGTCAATATCTTCCTTTAAAATGAAACGGGATGATACCACGGGTATGCGTTTGCGAATAATTTCGCACTCTAGCAGACTGATGTAGTTCGGCTGCAGAATCCGGCAGTCCAGTTTGCTTATATTGATGTCATAGTTTCTCTATTGAATGGGAATTAGTTGAAAAATGTAGGCTAAAGTCCAACAAACAAACCTTTGACAGTCCCAGTTGAATGGGGAAAAATAGTAGGTGAAAAATCCAAAACCGGGTATACATACTTTACCAAACTAAGCGGAAAAATGGAAATGGTCGCGCTTTATATAGGCTGATACTAATTTAAATTAAACCTCATAATAATCGCTGCTAATGCGGCGAGATTCAAAGTTCATTCAAAGGCCTTAATGACCATTAAATATGCAGATTAAAACGTAATTTTTGTGGTGTTAATAACTCTGTTTTTTGGTGCAGATTTGCAGCATTTGACCGCCCTGACCTACAGCCAGCGCGATAATTGCACTGACAGCGAATCGATTGTCCTGCAGCAAGGATGTGAGATCACCAACAAACGCTGCCAGTGCTGGCCCACCATGCGCACCTGTCGCAGCGATTTCACCGGCGACGGAGGCTCCCCCAGCGATTCCCGCTGGCATTTCAAAAACCTAGAGGTAACTGCTAAAAATGAGAGCGCTATTGGTCGTGAGTTTTATTAATTGGATTTTTGTTTGGCCTGCAGGAGTGCCAGTTGAATTTGCAAAACCTAATTAAGCTCGAACTGGAATTCGATGAAGACTACAAAATCTCACCGAGCAAACTTTCATACAAAAAATTGCGCAGAAAGCGAAAAAGCTTAAGAAAACGCATGTAAGTATACCTTAATGTATTGTTTCATTTATTATTTCATTATTAAATTATTATTCTGAAAATTTATTTTTCCGAAATATTGGCCAAGATATGGCTATCGCAGGGGGCCATAATGAGCTCCCCATGCCCTTTTCACATTCTGAAGGGGATGGCCCAGAAAATTTTGATAAAAATCGAAAAAATATGTTGTTCTCAGATTTTGATGCAGATTGCTGGAGAATCGATCTACGAATCGTTTAAGGTATTCCGCTCAAGAATCGGTCAAATAGTGGCCAAGATATGGCTATCGCAATGAGTCATAATGAGCTCTCCATGCCCGTTTCACATTCTGAAGGGGATGGCCCAGAAAATNTAATAATATGGCTAATATAAAATATGATAAATACACATATACAAGAGGAAAAGAACATATGATAATTAAAATTAATATTGTATGTATCCTAAGACATTTGTTACTTTATTGTTTTTAGAGTGCGCATACGTATGTATAAATTTGCAATTTCTATTCCTAACGCCAAAAAATAAGAGTCAAGCCCAAATATACAAACAATAAAATAAAAGCATTTAAAAAATGTTGATGCTTTGAAAACAAAAATATTTAAAATGTGCAAATGTTAAGCCAAGCCATTCAATAAACAATAAACAATAATGCCCAATGACAAATTTTGCTGTAATGAAAAGCATCCGAAATATATAAATGGCCAGAAATTTAAATATTGGTTTTTTAATATTTTCGGGGGATTTAAATGAAAACTAGTAATAAATATTTTAAATATTTCGCATGTAACTGTTAGCTCATAATGGCGTTAACATTATTTATATTATTGCGCCTTACAGCACAAGCTACTGTTAAGCTATAACATTACAGATTACTGTAGTATACTTTCAGTAATAAGATTACAGAGTCCTTACTTTTTACAGACCCCAAAATGTATGCTACATATTTTAGCATATGCTATGTCGAAAGGATTTCTGTTAAACGCATGTAGAAGTTGTGTCTATTTTATTCTATTTTGTAAAAAAAATATGATTTTTTTTAAAGATTATTTAATATAAAAGAAAAGCAAAAATTATTATAACAATACAAGAAAATGTTATATTTAATTTGTCTCTAAAGAGTGTATTTAAAACAGCTTGTTATTAAGTTAGAACTTCTTTTCTTTACCTTCGTGTGAATGTTTAAGGTATTCCGCTCAAGAATCGGTCAAAGAATGGCCAAGATATGGCTATATCAATGGGTCATAATGGGATCCCCATGCAGTGTCCACATTTTGAAGGGGATGGCCAAGAAAATTTTGATAAAAATCGAAAAAATATTTTGTTCCCAGATTTTGATGCAGATTGCTGGAGAATCGATCTACGAATCGGTTAAGGTATTCCGTTCAAGAATCGGTCAAATAGTGGCCAAGATATGGCTATCGCAATGAGTCATAATGAGCTCTCCATGCCCGTTTCACATTCTGAAGGGGATGGCCCAGAAAATTTTGATAAAAATCGAAAAAATATTTTGTTCCCAGATTTTGATGCAGATTGCTGGAGAATCGGTCTACGAATCGTTTAAGGTATTCCGTTTAAGAATCGGTCAAATAGTGGCCAAGATATGGCTATCGCAGGGGGTCATAATGAGCTCTCCATGCCCGTTTCACATTCTGAAGGGGATGGCCCAGAAAATTTTGATAAAAATCGAAAAAATATGTTGTTCTCAGATTTTGATGCAGATTGCTGGAGAATCGATCTACGAATCGTTTAAGGTATTCCGTTCAAGAATCGGTCAAAGAATGGCCAAGATATGGCTATATCAATGGGTCATAATGGGAT